>PVKE010000803.1:0-78351 GCA_004027555.1 Craseonycteris thonglongyai
CAGATATTGAAATGCAATACAAGAGCTCTGGTTTCCCAGTGAAATCATATGGTTGGTCTGTTTCCTCAAAATAAATACCTCATATGGAACTAACACTAGGCCAGCCCCAGATCAAACCAAGAAATAGCTAACGGCCTCTTTGGAGCAGCCAACGTAGCCGATGTATAGAAGAGGGTTTGACAGACTCAGCCCTGACAGTTTCCTCAAACTTTTTCCACTTGGTTCTGTTTATCAGGCTTCCTCTGAAGTGTCTGTTGGAAGAAAGGATTCTGTGACTAGAATAAGTTAGAAATACCATGATTGGACTTTCTTAATTGTTTGACCCCATCAAAACTTTCCTGTTCTTATTGCCATTTTCGTCAGAGCGCTGCCAGATAACTAAGTAAACTAGATTGCCATAGAGGTAACAGGTATGAAGCAAAAACAGAATGTGGGGAAGCCGGGATGGCTCAGTGGGTTAAGTGCTCACTTTGCAGCCCTGGGGATGAAGGATCGAATCGAAGCCCTGGCCCGTGCAGACCCATGTGCTGAACTGGGGTGTGCTTCCCATGTGGGAGGCCCTTAATTCAGTTCTCGCCAAAGCAAGCTTCCCAGGTGGGAGACCCCTGGTTCAGCCCCTAGCTTCAGCCCCCAGCTTGTGGGGGAGTATCTCCCATGTGGGAGGCCCCCAGCCCAGTTTCCGCCCTGCGTAGCCCCCACCCACCAGTGTGGAATGAAACCATGTCAAAAACTGATGACGTGCAACTATGGAGATGGCTCTGGGCCCTCCCCATTCCCTCTGTCTCTCTGTCTCTGTCTTTCTCTATGTCAAAAACAATAAAATATATCTTAAAAAAAAGAAAAAAAGCAGAATGTGCTTCTGCTTTATAGATAGCATTTACAGTTTTACGTAAGTCTTTAACCTCCTAACCAAAAAGTTAAGTACAAATTTCAGCTTCTGTGGCAGGGCTCTTTGGCAAAAGACTTTTGCCATAGAAAAGAGGTATGGAAGAGGCCTGCCCTGAGGAGGTCGTGGTCAAAAAAAATGACAGCGTAAGCGAATTTGTATTTCTCAGATTAGCCTTGACCTCCAAATGGTTAAAATCATACCACCTTAGCCATTCATTACCTGGCCATGAAATCTCCAAGTGTGGTGTTCAAACCAGCTATATCCCCTCACCTGGGAACTTATCAGAAATGCTCATTCTCATTCTCATCCCAGACCCACTAAATCAGAAATTCTGAGATGGGGGCTCAGAATGGGTGTTTTAACCAGCCTACCAGATGGTTTTGACGAATGCCAAAGTTGGCCACTGACCTAACTTAGTATTCTAAACTGCATTATCTGGAAGTAGAGCCTGAGATGGGAATTCTTATGAGAGTGATGTATTAAAGACATGCTCTCAGGAGAAGCTTGTAAGAAAGGGGGTGAAGCAAGAGAAATAAGGGGGAAGGGCCAGCAAGCATGCGGGCCCGGGGGGAAGGCTTGCCTTGGCCTGATTCGCAGGAAGAGGACTGCAGCACAAACCACACAGCAGTTTATCTCCTCAGAAGGCCTGGGCCAACCTTTGTTGTAGCCTTTTCTTAGTCGCTGACTGTAGGGAGGAGGGAGGCCTCCATCAACTGAGGGGCCCTCTCTGCTAAAGGGGAAGCTGGCTGTCATTAGCAGCCAACAGTCACAGTAGCTACGGAATGGGGGACTTGGGTGAGACACCAGCAGGCTCCTAGTACTGCTCCTAATCGTAGAGTCAGCTTCAAAAGTAGACAAGCTTTACTACCTTTCCTGTGGCTCAGAGGGAGAACTCACCTACTTACTCTCAGTACCCAAGACAATGTTGGGCATGCAAATGGGAAGCCGGAAAGCTCATAGACTCCCACTTACCCCGAGTAACCCTGAGTAGCCCCCAGAAACCTCATTTACCTCAGTCACCCTCAGGTAATATTAATACTTGAATAATGTTAATTTTAGAACAGGAAGGCAGCAGCCTCTAGAAAATGTCCAAAAATCCCAAGTTTTATATAAAGTGGGTTTTGCATGCCCCCAAATGTTCCACCTTTTGTGAATAAGAGCACCCTTATTTCCCTTGGGTTACTCACTGTTTTGTGATTTTGTGCAGGTCTCTGAACCTGCAGATCACTGTGCCTGGCTTTCGCTAGACAAGGTGTGATCATGTGGCTCAATCTGGTTGACTGTTTGCTTTCCCTGAAATTGAAATCTTGATCAGCGTGACAGGACTGAGTGAGGACAGAGCACAACCCTAGCCGGGACTGATTCTTGAAGCAACCTTTGATCAGTTTCTGCTACCGAGGCCCCCAGAGGGACTTCCTGAGCGGGGTTATTCTTAATTCTTTTAGTTCCTTGCGGCCCTCATATTCTGCCAACAAATTCTCTTCTTTTTAAATGAATCAGAGTTGATTTTTGTTGCTTGCAACCAAAGAACCCTGACTGACATTAGTTATCAAATTCCTTGAACTTAAAGATCCATTATTATTAAATGTGTTTTTCATAGTTATTAAATCTTATTCTTGATATTCTTGTAAGCCACTCTAAAACTTAGTGATGGGAAATAATTATTTTAATATACTTGAAAATTTTGTGTTAAAACACATCAGGGATGGTTTGTCTCTCATCCAAAATATCTGGGACCTCAGCTCAGAAAACCGAAACACCTGGCGTGGCTCAAGGGTCACACAAGAGTTGGAGGCTAGAATCACCTATAGGTATCTTCACTTATGTATCAGGTAACTGAACTTGGGTGACTCAGAGGCTTAATACAGTGAGGCTGTCAGCCTGAGTCCCTGCATATGGCCTTTCCAGGTGGCCT
Organism: Craseonycteris thonglongyai; assembly: GCA_004027555.1. Lineage (NCBI taxonomy): Eukaryota > Metazoa > Chordata > Mammalia > Chiroptera > Craseonycteridae > Craseonycteris > Craseonycteris thonglongyai. The sequence continues at coordinate 2,805 of PVKE010000803.1, forward strand.
GGGCTTCCTCACAGCTTGGCAGTCACAAAGTGGTTGCACTTTATAGGGGATTGCTCAGGACTCCACAGCAAATATCTCAGCCAACAAAATGGAAGATGGTAGCCGTTAGTACCTTAGTCTCGGAAGTCACAAAGCTTTAATTATGATGCATGCAATGGATTATAAATAAACCATTAAGTCTTGTTCAGATTCTAGGGAAGAACATATAAACCAAGTTTGTCCAACCCATGGCCTGCATGCCACGTGCAGTCCAGGATGGCTTTGAATGTGGCCCATCACAAATGTGTAAACTTTCTTAAAACATTACGAGATTTTTTTTTTTAGTTCATCAGCTATCATTAGTGTTAGTATATTTTATGTGTGGCCCAAGACAATTCTTCTTTTCCAATGTGGCCCAGGGAAGCCAAAAGGTTGGACACCCCTACTATACCTTACCTCTTAATGGGGCAAAGTTAAAGAATTGTTGACATGTTTTAAAACATCTGTACATACCTATGTAAAGTCCATTAATCATAAGTGTGCACCTTGATAAAGTTGTACATATATACCCATGCATACACCCCCGTCAGAACATTTCTCAGCACTCTAGAAGTTTGCCTCATGTTTCTTCCCACATTCCCCTCACCAGGCAATCATTGTTTTAATTTGTATGGTCATCAATTAGTTTTGCCTGTTCTTAACTCCATTAAAACTGAATCATACAGTTTACTCTTTTGTTGGGCCTTTTTTCTTTCTTTTCACCCTTTTGGGGGTGGCGGGGCTTCATATTACATCAGTGAAATTCATCCATGTTGTTATATGTATCAGTAGCTTGGTCATTTTTATTCCTGTGTGGTATTTCATATACAACTATCTCACAATTTATTTATACATTTTCTTATTCATGGACATTTAAACCATTTCCAGTTTGGGGCGGTTGTGAATAAAGCTGTTATACTATGTCTGAAGATCATTTTTATTACAACAACAACAACAAAAAATGTTAATGAACCGCCTCCACATTCTAGTAGCTATTAATTTTTTAAGCATATAATGCTAAAAGGCAACTTTATTTACCCAGTCACACTTTTTAAAGGAACTTCTACTGATATTTTCTAATAGCATATACATGCATTTAAAATTAGACATGTGTACGTGACATTTTATTCTTCCTACTAAGAACACTTAGGGCCACATGGATTCATAACCTCTGCTCCCCACCTTTATGGCCGAGAGTATGTGGCTCTCAGGATAGAAATAACTGCTACAGAGGATTAGGGTCTTTTAAATTAGAAATGTGCTAAAATTTGGATGCCCTTCTTCATTGCTCTAGATTCACAAGCTATCCCAATCACACCAAAAAGCAGAGTTCATAACCACCATTCTCTGTTATGCTTTCTTATTTCCTACTGAAGCACAAGTCTTTACACCAGTGAGGCACAAAATCCCAGGCTCATCTCTGCCAAGTGGAATGTACTTGGCAAAAACGGCTCTCTCTACAACTTCAATAATAAGATGGACTTTCATTTTGAATGAAATGTGGATTGAATTCATTTGAGTTGAAGTAATCCACATCAGAGGTAAATAACAGTTCATGCTGGAATTATTTTTGCAGAATAACCGTCTGGCTTTCAGAAACACCCTTGAAGTCAGCCCACCACATTCCTCCCTGCTTGGTTCTTTGTCAAGGTTGACTCTGATTGAGTTGCTAGAGGTGCAGTTGAGTTTTGGGGGCTGTTTACTCCATCTCTCTGACATGGTCCCACCCTTCCATTCCTCACTGCCTTTCAGGCTTTCATCCTTGACTTGGGCTGTTTTGGAGACACTCACCTTTTCACCACAGGGGGGAGGCATGGGGGGAACTACAGGAATAATTCCTGGTCACATTTCCTCAGGTTTTCTTTTCTTTTTTTTTTTTTATCATGGTTATAATCACTCTAGTCTAGGAAGATAGGAGGAAAACTGTGGAGAATGTTTTATGGGACTGTACCACAAAGAATGTGAAATAAAATGGATGGTGTTGTATTGTCTACTTTGATATTAACCTTAGAGTGCCAGGAAGGACTTAATTGATTGATGATGTGCCAAAGATCCATTTAAATTGTGCAAAGCTCATTCATTTTAGTTTTGCTGACAACCTGAACACCACATTTGTTAGCGTAAAGTCAGTCTCTGGGTATATGCACTGTCACAGTGATATTGTACAATCTTTTGAGGTGAGATGTGAAACTTCTATCAATAATTTTTAAAGTAAATAAATCTAAATTTAAAAGTTCTAAAGTCCTCTACTTCAGCTCCTATTGGCATGTGTAGATGATTGATACAGCTATCTCTTTCTCTTTAATCACTTTTGTGGCCAGTCAATGTTATCACAGTCTCTGAGGAAACCATTACTCTGAATATATTTATTTAAGTCTACTGATTTCGTGGGGGATGTTATGGGGGGCGGGGCTCTAATCAGCCAAAAACATCTTTTTGCTGACAATAAAGTACATATAATGACTTCACTTTGACTCTTTTGTATATAGGTCACAAATTATGATACAGCCTTGCTATAATTCAACAAAATATGCATGCTACAAAATTGCAGTGAGTGCAAAGATATCATTAACCTTCATTTACAAACAATGACTATGTTCCCCTCTCCCTGGATCACCTCAAGGCATTCCATTTTATTTCATGAGTTGGCCCTTCATCTTCCACAAACACGTTTATGTTATGCAAGGTCTGACAAAAGGAGATTACTGAAAATCACCTTACTTTTCTTTTAAAGGGCCGCCTGGATGATTACTGCTAGGTGTTCATCAGAAGATAAAGTATGAGAACATTGTAATATTTGCCACTATAAGGAACTCATAAAAAAAGATTGGGCTACTTCTCAACTCCCCCCCACCCCGGCCTCCCAACCACCACCACAACCACCACCACCCTCCCACACACACATATACACATATACCACCGTCCTCAGTCTTAACCTAGAAATATCATTCCTCCAAGGAAGAGACTGAAGCCTGGCAACACTGGTTATGTAGCTCTTCGACTGGGAGGAGTAGCCCAGGGCATGTTAATTCTGTTTCCTGACACAACCCTGATTCATTCATTTTTCTGTTGTAAACCAAAGCTTGAACAAATTTTCATAGCAGGAAAGATGTGACTTGATATCCCTAATTATCACATGGCAGTTCTGGGCTTAATTGTTGCAGTTCTGATGCCTACACTGAATATATAGTTGTGTTGATTTTAAAGTGTTTTCAAGATGCTGCGCAATTGCACAAAGATAATTGATTATAAATATCAAGGAAGACTTTTCAAAACTACAAATAATGGTAACATGTAACATCTCTGCCTTGTACCAACAAGGTAGAGATTACCTAAGGCTAGTTGGCACATTTCAAAAGGATTTATGGATCTTGACACTTCAAAGGTTTATTCTTTCAATAGAGCTATTTTTATACTTAATGTAATATAATGTCACACAGTTTAGAAGGGGGCTGTACAAAACACATATTAAACAGAAAATAGGAATACCTCTAATTTTTTCCTGTGTGTTAGTTTTACTCCCTAAGTAAAAAGCTCCTTAGGCATCCTGAAGTTTAAGTCTTAATATATAATTTGATGTCACACAAACTGTTTAGCCTGATGTTATGTTCACACTTTCTCCATAGGAAGTCCTTGATGGTGTGGAAGCTGGTCCTGACACTTCTGAGACCAGATGACACTTAGATCCTCTCTGCTTGTTGGCCAAATTTCTTTACCATCTTTATCTAGTTATTTTCAAATTCTTCTTCAAAATACAACAGATACAGCAATAGGGAAAAATGGGTCCCTAGCAACATTTTCAACCAACTCATAAAAAGCAATTTTAACAATTTGGGAAAATGCTCGTTAGATAATGTGAATCAGTGATACCACGATGTAAGACTACTTTCTGATGACTGCTCATTGGCAAGCCAGTCCAGTTCTCCACCCAGTCGTTACTTTCTCACCAAACACGGAGCAAGAGCCCAGGGCTCCTCTTGCTGAGGGATCAGCCATGGCTGGCCCAAGGTTGAAATCTGTCCTGAGGGGTTTCAGTTATATTTTCTCTCTCACTGGCATGCTTTTCCTACCTGATCTTTAATTTTATTTTTAAATTCCCATGAAGTCATTCTTTTTAATATATAATTCTATAAATTTGGACAAATGCATAAAACCATGTCCCTACCATCACAATCAGGATACAGAATATTTTCATCATCCTTACCACCCTAAAAAAATCCCTTAAGCTATCCCTCTAGAGCCAAATATTGTCCTCACCCCAAATCCTGGCATCCACAGATGGGTTCTATATTCTCATAGTTTTGCCTTCCTGAGAATGCTATGTAAGTGGAATCATACTGAATCTGTCATATTTTACTTCGCATAATGCTTTTGAGATGCATTCATCTTGTTGAATATATTAATAGTTCATTTCTTTTTATTGTAAGTGGTATTTCATTGTATGGATGTACCATGATTTTTGAGACATTCTGAGTTGAAGCTCACTTCAGTTACTTGCAGTTTGAAAAATTATGAATAAAGTTGCTATAAAATTTTTTTTATTTCACTTGGGTAAACATACAGAAGCAGAATTTCTGCCTCATATGGGAAGTGTATATTTAACTTTATGAGAAACTCACAAGATGGTTTCCAAAGTAGCTGTGCCATTTTGCATTCCCACTGGCAATGTATGAGTTTCAGTTTCTCCACATTTTTGCCAGTATTTTTTATCACTCTAATACGTGCATAACAATAGTTCACCATGGTTTTGATTTACATTTTCCTACTAGTTAATAATGCTGAATGTCTTTTTATGTGTTTGTCTGTCATCTGTATAAATTGTTTGGTAAAGTGTCTTTAAATCTTTTGTCCATATTTTAATCTGCTTGTTTGTTTTCTTATATCAAGATTTGAATATCTTTTATATATTTTAGATACATCTTTTAGGTGTGTTTTACAGATATTTTCTCCAAGTGAGTGGCTTGAGTTTTCATATTCTTAGCAGCATCTTTCACAGAAAACATTTTTAATATGGATAATGTCCCAGTTTGTCAATCTATTTTCTTTTATAGACTGTGATTTTGGTGTCATAATTAAGTACTCTTTGCCTAACCCAAGGTCACAATGATTTTCTCTCATGGGTTCTTCTAAAAGTTTTACAATTTTTATATTTTACCTTTAGAGCTATGATCCATTGCTAGTTAATTAGTGTAAATTTTCTTATTCGAATTTGAACTAACAGATCAAGAAAGAGTTGTCAGCTGGTGGAGGAATTCTAAATAAATGGTTCTAATATAGATTTGAGAATAGCTACCATGCTGTACCAAGTAGTCTTAGTAAGCACAGGGAAACAGAGGTGGTAAGAATAACCTAGGATTTTGAAGTTTCCATTCTACTTCCCCTGAGGCCTGTCTGCTCTGTAGATATCCACAAGCTTGCCTTGGGGCCCCTAAGTGGTCTCTTACTAGGTTACCTTGGCAGGTTTCTGATCTTTGCCAACAGATAAACTTTGACAGGAACAACTCTATACCCAGTATGATGATCTCAATTGAGTGTGTGTTTCCATGCGCATGTGTTTGCACAAGTAACTTTACATAACACAATTCTGGTATATGCAAATATATAATTCCTTCCTTTTTTTCCTATGGATGCTCTGTTTCCCCTCTCTAGCACCCAGATGTCACTGGCTAAGAAAACATTAACTAAATATCTTGTCAGATTTAACATTGAATCTGGGGGATGCCAGGATGGCTCAGTGGGTTGAACATGCATTTTGCAGCCCCAGGGTCTGAGGATCGTATCCCAGCCCAGGCCCATGTGGACTCATATGCTAAACTGAGGTGTGTCTCCATCAGTTCTCGCCAGGGGGAGCTTCCCATGGGGGTGCTCCCAGCGCCCATCCCAGGCTTGACTCTCATGCAGGAGACCCCCAGCCTGGTTCCTGCCCTGTGCCACCCGGCATCCACCTGTGGAGTGAAACTATATCAAAAACTAATGATGTACCACTATGGAGACTGCTCTGGGCCCTCCCCCTTCTCTCTGTCTTTCCCTGTCGTTCTCTCTCTCAAAAACAATAAAAATCAATCTTCAAAAAACAAAAAACATTGAGTCTGATTTTATGAATTAAATTCCTTAAAGAGATGAAAAAAATGCTCAACTCTCAGATAACGTCTCACTCCCTCTGCTCGTTTGCAGAAAGTGCAGCTGATTATGTGGATCTGAGGAGAAGGTGAGGCTCATTAAGAATCAAATTCTTCCAGGTCCTTAGCCTTCCATACCTTTGGAGCAATGACCTCACTACTTGGATGCTACTAGTCCCAAGGCCAATCATAGTGTTTACCTGGAACTGGTGGAGCTGGTGGCCCAGTCTTTCTCAGTTTGGACAAGCCTGGGGTTCTAGAACCCTCTCAGGTCTTACGATTCCCACTGAGTTCCCACTTGGTCTGTCAACTCTACAGCTTTCTTCTGTGACAGAGATGCTTTGCCAACACTGTGGTAATGGCATTGGCAATCTCCACAATTTTTCCAATGTACATCTGGCCCCACTTCGCCATGCAGGAACCAGGGCAACTCCAAACAGGTAAACTTCAGGACCTTTCTCTGCCTGAACATGCTGTGCCGCCGCCTTCATTTTGCTTTGGTTTCTCTTATGATTGAGCAGAAGTAACCAGCCTAGCAACCTCCTCCCACGTATGTTCACATGTGTTATAAATAACACAATTCTCCCCCAAAAGAACATCAGAAGGCAGAGATGGGCAAGAACCCTGTTGCTGTTAACCTCACTTTTCTAACTCACATTTGATCACTTCTCACTTCTCTCTCCTACTTCTCTTTCCTTCTTGCCCCTAAGCAACCTGGGATTGTAAGCATCGTATTCTTCTTGTCTTGCCCTTCATTAAGAAAGTCCTTATGATCTAGCTCAAGCATGTCTAACCTACAGTCCATGCACCACAGGTGGCTCAGGAAGGCTTTGAATGTGACCCAACACAAATTCTCAAACTTTCTTAAAATATTGTGAAATATTTTGCAATTTTTTTTTAGCTCATCATCTACCGTTAGTGCCAATGTATTTTATGTGCGGCCCAAGACAATTCTTCTGCTTCCAATGTGGCCCAGGGAAACCAAAAGTTTGGGCCCCCCTGGTCTATCTCCTTAAGTGTGGACTCTGGGACTGGTAGCTTTGCCCAGGTTGTGAGATGAGTGCCTTCCAAGGAGCAGTCTCGGGGAGGGGGCAGGCTCCTGGTCTCTTGGACATGCAAAGTAGCGAGTGCAAGCTACAGCAAACCTCCAGAAGCCCAAGTGCCCTCATAAACCACCTGCCTAATGTCACTGCAGAGCTGAGGCAGTGTCATCAGGGCTAATGTGAAATCTCTTCCCGTGGCCCCAATCTTCCGGCTCAGCAGTGCCAGCTTAGACAGATCGAGGCCCCTGTGGCTTTGTTGACCCTGCCTCAGTATTTTCACCAGGTCCCAACTCTTCTCTTGGCCTGCCTCTCATTGCAGCCCCCCTCACCAGACCTCGTGGTCTGGGGATAGGCGCAGTGCCCCAAGTTCAAAGACTTGTACTCAGGAGACATGTCAGGTTTCCTAGGGTCATCATGCTTTGAGTACTATCGGGGTCCAGCTGACCTGGAGACCAGGTGATGCCCAGCAATGGACCTCATTCTATGCCTCAGTGTGGGCTAGGGAACAGTGTTATAACTGTATTAACTTTCACTCCATTAACGCACTTGTGAAACTCACCAACTTCTACCATCTGTCTCCAGAATGATGTACATGTAGCAGAGTTATCTGTAATGCTTCCAGAATGTCTTCTTTTCTCTGATATAAATATCTTTATAAGGACCTATTCCAGTGGATTTTTGGGTATATTTGCCACATTAAGATTTTAGGGGGTAAGCCCATGTACAGTCTGAAGATGGGCCCCTTTTCCTTGAGGATAGAAAAGGAGCTTCATCTGGAGATCCAAGTGGTGGGGTTAAGCCATACTCTTTTCCTCTGACCTACTCCTCTCAGGTCCTTAGAAAGACATCCAGTTTTGTAAAACCTTGTGGCTCCAAGCCTAGTCTCCTTTTTGTCCCTTTCAGGCTCACATGTGTATCACATTAGCTCCCAGGTGACCTGAAGAGTCCATGTAACCATGTGCACACACACTTACATGTAGGTAATACCTAAATGCCCACATCTTTAATAATTCAATAAAGTCTTTGTAGCTACTCAGCCAAAAAAAAATGTGTGGACGTTGACATACTAAAGAGACAAAAAAACTTAGGAATTTCTTTTTCAAAGCAATATCCTGGCTTGCAAGACTACTGACTTCCTGTTAAATCCTACTCTTGAATGTCAAAAGCTGAGTATTGCCTTAAGAAGAATAAGAACAAGGTGCTGGGTTTCAGGAAAAAAAACAAAACAAAAATAACACATCAAACCCTTTAAAACTACAGCCCTCTCCCCACCACACACAAAAATTCACACACATACACAGTCTGAACAAACTAGTCCTCAGTCCCAATTGAAAGCCCACCTCAACAGACTTCCATCGAAATCCACACACCACTTTCACAGAGGCCTGGAAGTGTTATGCCTTTCTTGAAGTATCTCAAGAGGAGACAAAGGTAGGATAATATTCCATGATGTATGAGAAAACATTCTCCATTTTTTTTCTTTGTCCACTTACCTTCTCAGAGTTGCCAGGATAGCTACTCACATATGTCTCCCATCTTCCTCACACTTTAGGCAACGCTATATTTTTTCAGGGCTCTCTTCTCACTCTCAGACCCTCTCCCCTGAGTCCAGGTTTCAAGTGTCTGAAGTGTAACGTAGAGTGCCCATTCTTGTGTAAATCCACACAGCCATCCTTGGTTCCTCCCCATTCTCAGCAACTCCCAATAACCCAAATAGCACCTAAGGGTCTGCAGCCAATCATGTTGTCTCCTTTGGACAGCTAAGGAAGAACTGAAAACTCACACCAACATATTAAAATATTTGCCCAATTATGCGTACATACACACACACACACACACACACACACAGAGGCATTTTTATACACATATAAAAATTTGTAAAGAGGGGAAGCCGGGATGGCTCAGTGGGTTAAGCGCTAACTTTGCAGCCCCGAGGACTGAGGATCAAATCCTGGCCCCGGCCCATGTGGACCCATATGCTGAACTGGGTAGTGCCCCCAGTTCAGTTCTCACCAGAGTAAAGACCCCAGCCCAGTTCCTGCCCTGTGCAGCCCCGCCCACCTGTGGAATGAAACTATGTGGGAAAACAAATGATGTGCAACTATGGAGACTGTTCTGGGCCCTCCCCTTCTCTCTGTCTCTGTCTCTGTCTCTCTCTCTCTCTGTCAAAAACAATAAAAAATAAATCTTTAAAAAAAATTTGTAGGGGAAAGCCGGGACGGCTCAGTGGGTTGAGCGCTCGCTTTGAGGCCCCGAGGACCGAGGATCGAATCCCGGCTCCGGCCCAGGCAGGACCCACGTGCTGAACTGGGGAGTTCCCACAGTTCGGTTCTCTAGCTGTCTCTGTCTCTCTCTCTATCTGTCAAAAGTAAAATAGAAATAAATATGCACTAAAGATAAAATAATTACTCTCTATAAATATAAAAATATTTAAAAAAAGATTTGTAAAGAAAAGACATCAAATTATTGATCGTGGTCATCCCTGGATAGTATAGGATTATAGCTAATTATTTTCTTCTTTCTACCTTTTGGAATTTTCATAAAATTCAATGATATTCACTTATTCTTTCCATAATAAGAAAAAAAAGTCAAAGATTTCCAAAACTCAGCTGAAGTCTTACTTCCTCCAAGAAACCTGCTCTATGAAACTCCCCTACCTACAACTCGAGTAATTACTATATGTATTAAACATTCAACTAATACTTATTGAGATGAGCTAAATGGCACTCTCTGTGGTAGTGGTGTGGATAAACTGCCCAACAAGTCGAATACACAGAGAGGATATTCAAAATAGTCAGCAATCATTAGGGCCCAGTAGCAACTACATAGAACAAACCTGGCCAAAGTGCCCGAGCTTGTCTCGGGAGCCCTACCATGCCTTTAGTTGCTGAGTCTACTGGGAAAATGTGGGGCATCCGGAGCAGGCGGGACACTCTGAAGTCATGCAGCAACTGCAACAGGAGTATTTCAATACGGGAACAACTGGAACGGGGGCGGCAGTGCATCAGCTGCACGGTAGCCCTGCTCCCACGCTCAGCTTGTACAGGGAGGCAATCACTACACGGGGTGGTCACTGTGACCAAAGGACAAGCACGAGAGCTGTAAGAACTCTGAACAGCTGATTGAGGTGCCTCTGCCCCTACCTCCCATAGCTCCCTAAGAGTAGATCTATCATAGTCCTTATCGTAGCCTAAAGAGACCTTGATATATTTGCCTATATCCCCTGACCAGATTCCAAGATTCTTTTTATTCCTTTTTTTTTTTTTTTTTTGACAGACAAAGAAAGGCAGAGAGGAGGAGAGCCCAGAGCAGTCTCCATAGTTGACAGCATTAGTTTTCCATATAGTTTCACTCCACAGGTGGGCGCGGGGCTGCGCAGGGCAGCAACTGGGCCAGGAGCCTCCAGCATAGGCCCCAGCAAGAACTGAACTGGGGGCACTCCCCAGTTCAGCATATGGGTCCTCATGGGCCGGAGCCAGGATTCTATCCTCGGGCTCCAAGGCTGCAAAACGAGCACTTAACCTGCTGAGCCATCCTAGCTGCCCTGATTCCAAGATTCTTAACAGTAGTAAACATGTATTATTTATTTAGGTGCCTACCAGGTACAGTGCCTGGCACATGTTAGACCTTCAATAAGCATTTGTTAAATAAAGGAATGAACTTTCAACAGTATGATTCCCCCAACTCTGAAAAGAGAAACAGTTCTGTCAAATGGAGTCCTCTGAGGAATAACCCAAAGGATTCTGGGTTAGAAACATTTGCTAAAACACAATATTCTGTTGGGCACTTGCCTAGGAAGGAGAAATGGTGCTGAGAGATGTACATCAGAAGCCCGCAAGGACAGCAGAGAATCAGGAAGAAGTCGGGGGAGTAAGGGGAAACAAAGTAAAAGAAATGCTCGTTATTATGCATGGAACCACTATTTCACTTCAAGTCTACAGTGAGGGTCAGGGAGCAGATCCCACAGGAACACACACAGGCACGCAAACACGCACACACACACACACACACACACACACCGATCCCAAAGGACAGGTGAAGGCGAGTTTTAGATTCTCAGTATTATATCGAAGGGTACAGGTACTATGCTGTGTGGAATAAAAGCGGATTGGGATAAAAACAGAAAGCCCAGACGCTTGATTATTCAAGTGACCTTTCCACTGTAGTTAGGACAGGATGAGAGGCAGCTGCACCTAGGAGTCATCGCCATCCCACATGACCCAGGTTGGTACCAGAGCTCCATCCGCTCCTCATTTGCTTTGTATCCTAAGTGTCCAGCACAGCCCCTAGCAGCCGTCCCTCCACTAAGGTACTGGCATTTCTGCATGTATATCTAAGAACTGGTCTTGAGAAGGTCCATCTATCCCGATTGCCAATGTAGGTGAGTGGTTAAGTTCCATTCGGAAGGCTAACACTGTGATCACATTTGGACTGCAGCTTCCCAGAGGTTGGTTGAAACCAGTCAATGGACCACTCTTGTGAGCCACCTGACAACCCCTTTGTTCACATAGATTTTTATTCAGAGTACTTTAAAGTTCCAAAAGAAATGCAACATTTTTTTGTTTCTTAGGATGCGAGGATTAAACAAATAACAACAACAAGAACATCTTTCATGTCAAAGGTCATCAAGTCCAACTAACTGGGTGTTCCTTCATTATTTCAATCAATCGTTCTAATCCCCTAAAGGATTTGCAGTGGAAAAAATAAAACTATGTAGCAAACATGAGTAAATGGTAAGATACAGTGGGAAAGTGCCTCCTTGAAATGTTCTCCTTAATAGCCCTCCTAAAGCTTCCTTCTCCTGATTCTAGTCCTTTCTCTTTCTGGACTCTTCTGTCCTCTGATCACCTTCACCCTAAACATAAGCAGCCCTCAGATTTCTGAATCTTGGATGCATTATGTGTGAACTAGGTTGTGTACCACTTTGTTCTCAGGTTGCAATGAGAGCTAAATGGGAAGATGTTTGTAGGTGTCATACTTGGTACAAGATGGAGAATGAGAGTCTGATCAATGCCACCATCCCCCTTTCCTGTTCCTTTTCCTCCTTGTATTTTGAAGAAATAAGAGGTCCCTGTCTCCAGGATTCACCCTTATACAGAACGGAGACTTACATTCCTAGCTTGGCTTTTCGTATGAGAACAAAACTAATTTAGCTGCCTTCAGCTAAAATTGACCATACCCTTTCAAACCCACACTTAAACAAGAATACAAAATCTCCCCCGACAGATTGTCATGAGTTGCAGAACTCCTTTTGACCCAAACCTCAAAAAGTGACATCTTGTTCTTTCTCTCTGCTTTGTGCTTCCGCAAGCCCTGATGGTAAACATTTAGGCATATGGTGGGCTAATCTATGCATCTCCCTAATGTTAACTTAGATCCCTTCCCCTCTCTATGACCACCATGTGCTCCTGAGGGACTGGTTACCTGTTTCCTACATCCAACTACCAGAGACATCCTCCTCACACCCTTAGTCAAAATGCCAGCACCTCTAGAACAGAAGTATCCCCTTTCTGCCCAAACTCAGCTTTTACATCTGATCTCTACCAATCAATGCTCTATAACCCAGCATGTCCCTAAATCTGACCCAATCTCCAGGAGTCCAATGCTTAGCCCCCCAGTAAAGCTTTAGCTTGCACTCCATCTCTCGGGGAACACCCTTCTTCCACTAGACTGTCAGTCCAGAACATATATGTTCTTCAAGCACCAAATTCTCATGGAACTTTTCCAAGGCAATCACATCTCATAATGATGCTACCTTCCCTGTGACTCTCTTGATCACCAACCTACGTCACACATCACACCCATTCATAGGTCAATTTAGTCCTTGTCTCAAATCTCAAGTTACTAAATATAAATACACACATATTATGTATGTGTTCTAAACCCAGTTCATGTCATTCTGCTTTATTTCTATTCCCCACAGTACCTTACACAAATGATACACATGATAGACATTCAATAAAGCCATGTTGAATCTGAATCTATTGCCAGCTATGATCTGGTCCAGACAATGGTTAAAAACAACATTCCTCGATGTGTGAAACTCATCCTATTGAAGATGTGTGAGGTGAAATAGTTCACAAACAGAGCATTAAACAACACTACTTCGGGAAAGCTGGGATGGCTCAGAGGGTTAAGCACTTCCTTTGCAGCCCCAGGGACCGAGGATCGAATCTCAGCCCCGGCCCATGCAGGCCCATATGTTGAATTGGGGTGTGCTTCCCATGCAGGAGGCCCCCAGTTCTGTTGTTACACACACCACCCCCCTCCCAGTTTAGCCCCTGGCTTGAGGCGGCATGTTTCCCATGCAGGCGGCCCCCAGCCCATTTCCCACTCTGCATGGCCCCTGCCCTCTTGCACGGAAACCCTGTTGGAAAAACTGATGACATACAACTATGGAGATTACTCTGGGCCCTCCCCCTTCTCTCTGTCTCTCTCTATCTCTGCCTCTCTGTCTGTCAAAAATAATAAAAGAAATCTTTTTAAAAAGGAAAAAAAATAAAGAATAATAGTAACTCACATAGTAAGAAAGTTACCCTATTTTCAATTCTCTCTCAGTCCTTCCAAATGGATTGGGAAATTTTTAGTTTGGCACCAAAATATCCTTCTCTCCTCTCTAAAACTAACATCTTTTTGAGAAAAAGAGCTGAGATCCTTTTTAGCCTTAAGAATCTAAAAACCATGGTTTGTCTTTACAGTTTTGTGTGGGGTCTCCTTTTTATAGTGTGTGATATTCTGTTTTCTTTTATAATATATTTATGGAAATAAAAAAGTAAATCAATTCATTTTTCTTTTTAGATGTAGAAAAATTTTGGAAAGGTGGGTCCACAAATGACTCAAGTGTGGAAAACACTGCTCTACAAGATACTCTTGCTAACATTCTTTAGCTGAGGCCTGGTGATCACCTTTGACCTGGAGTTTTGAACATAATCAATGCATCAAAATCTCCTGCCCCCCACCCCCAAATCATCTCACTTTGTAGAGCTCCCATTGCCCCCAGGCCTAAAAAAGGTGAATTCCTGTTTCTGTTCTCCTTAATTTTGGAAATAAAAAACAGGAAGGAAATGGTCTGGACAGTGAGCCTGAAAAAAGGCCCTGAACTTCTTAAACACACCAGTCCTCTATAAGAGGGGCCCCCAACCCCCGGGCCACAGACTGATATTGGTCTGCAGCTTGTTAGGAACTGGGCTGGGGGCGGGCAAGAGAGCAAAGCTTCATCTGTATTTACAGTCTCTCCCCATTGCTCATATTACGGCCTGAGCTCTGCCTCCTGTCTGATCAGTGGCAGCATTCAATCCTCATAGGGGCACAAACTCTATGATGAACTGTGCAGGCGAGGGATCTAGGTTGTGTGCTCCTCGTAAGAATCTCATGCCTGGTGATCTGAGGTGGAGCTGAGGTGGTGATGCTAGCACTGGGGAGTGGCTGTAGATACAGATGAACATTAGCAGAGAGGTTTGACGACACAGAGACCATAATAAATCAATTGTTTGCAGACTCCTATCAAAACCCTATCAGTGAGTGGCACATGATGATTATATATTATTATACAATGTAATAATAATAGAAATAAAGTACATAATAAATGCACTGCACTTAAATCATCCTGAAGCCATCCCCCCTCACCCCCAACTCCCAGTCCATGGAAAAAATTGTCTTCCACGAAACCGGTCCCTGGTGCCAAAAAGAATGGGGACTGCTACTCTATAAAATACCTCCATACCAAGGCATGCCCTAGCCTCACAGATGCCCTTCTACAGCTTGTCTCAGATCATTACCCTGATTTCTCCTCAGTAAAGACACTCAGTAGTGGAAGGGGCAGGCCATATATTCATTCTAGACCCAACAGCTTCCAAAGACTTGGACCTCACTTTTCCTAAACATGACTCAACATATCTGAGCTCGTTATTTCTATTTATCTTTGAGCTATGTATACAGTGGAGGTGACAACCATAAGGGTGCTCTTAAACGTTCACAGAAACTAAGTTCCTGGTCTTGGGAATTTCTGAGGCAATCAGACCATGGAAATAACAGGACACATAGCCAGGAATGTACCTAAGAAATAATTCTGCTGAAATTCCTTTGTTATCTGTTAATATGAATTGCCAGGTACTCTATCAGCATGGGGATAATAAACAAGTGACCCTGCTCTTTCAATACTTACATCCTAGAAGAGATAAGACAATAGATTCCTATTTATGGAGAAGCAGGCTCTTATTTTTGTGGTAAACAAAGTAGTGCATGGGTAAACCTTGGTCCAGGAGAGATTGATGGTTGAGGTTAGAATTCCAAGAGATTTATTCTAAACAGAACCAGTAGCAGAAAAGAATAACAGCTACAGATTGAAAGATTGTTCCAAATGTTAGGAATGAGATCCACAAGGGAGCAGTAGGTTCAGAAATAAATGAAGAGAATTATGGCAAGAAAGAATGAAGCCATTCAAACTGACTGTCTTCAGGTCAAGACTATATGGGCTAAGACACAAGACTTAAGTCATTTAAACTATACCATAAAAAGTTGATTATTTAATACATTTGCTTATCTAATATATACAGGTGTATCAAATTTGGTACAGACTTAATTCTTCAAGCCAACCTCTTAAACTTGGCAATAGTGAAAAATTCTAGGTCTGGCATATCCAATCTGCGGTCCAGGATGGCTTTGAATAAGGTTCCACATAAATTCTTAAAACACTATAAGATTTTTTTGCAACCTTTTATTTTCTTTAAGCTCATAAGCTATCGTTAGTGTTTGTATATTTTATACACGGCCCAAGACAGTTTATCTTCCATGTGGTCCAAGGAAGCCAAGAGTTAGGACAATACTTCTCTAGGTGGTCTCTAAGGATAAGGACAGCAGCATCCAAGGTCATAATTCTGTTTGGTCTCCCAAAGGCCTGGGTAACCACGCTGACACTGACTAAACAGCTAGGGCAGAAGTGCACTGTCACCAGTTACTTTGGTATTTTGCATTTTATACTTTCAATAAAAAAATATGCTCTCATAACTTATGGAAAATATATGCTCACATACCACATGTAAATGTGTTAGGGATAAATTAAAATCTTACTTAAAACAAGACCATGGAAACCTTTCTTTGTTACCAACAAAGCTACATTTCAATAAATTCTAAATTCAGATTGGTTGTACTCAAATGTCACCCATATTATAAAATAAAGTACATATGAATAGTAATAAAGACAACAAAGAGAGTTAAATTGCTCATATGACATAAGTATATCCCAATGTCCCAAGTTATACACTATATTTTAAAGTTCCTCTTTAGTAAAAGGTCAAAATTATGCATGCCAGAGTTTCAAGCTCCCAAGACCTGATTTAGCAAGTGCTGCTTAAATGAGGCTGTTCTATATTTTCATACAGTTCAGGGTAAAAGAAGTTTATATTAAGATTTTCGCAAATTATGCCACCAGGCCACAGACACTGGCATCTAGGCAAGCTCGTGATTATTACCAATCAAGGGTAAGTCTTTATCTTTCTTAATGTAGCTGCAGACATACGGTACTTAAAATAATGTTGATATGCTCAGATCTCACAGATGGAGGTCAGCTTGAAAACCTTGCTGCCTGAGAGAGCAGAGACCCAATACAGTATGCTAGTCAGACTGAGACCAGTTTTCCCCATCCCAGCCAGTGTGCTCCAGACCAGTTCTCTGACTTTTGCAAAGTGCTTAGCATTTCTGAACCTCCATAGCAAATAGCACAGTGCACTGTACCTACCTTCTACAGCTCTTTTGAGATGATGACGCACTGTGTCAAGCCTGTAGCAGGGCCTGCCATGGAGGACGGGTTCAAAGAATATGAGCTGCTGTGATCAGCCTCATCAGCAACAGCTGCCTTACGCTACCTAGAAGGGTTAAATGGACCACGCTCCCCCAGCGAGTAAGGGGCAGAGGTAGGGCTTGAATCAGGTTTCCTAAATTTTCACTCTGTGTTCATTTCCCCCTAACCACAGCTGTCCCTGAAGTTTCATCCAGTTTTTGCGATCACATTTGCAAGGGATTGATTAATGTAATCCCCACAGCTTCGGCTCAGCTTCATTTCGACTTCGCAGTCAAGCCACAGGAATGGTGTGTGATGTGAGATGAAATCGCATTTGAACGGGGTCTTTAAGGCAGAGAAATTCCTCTTGTGTTCCATTAGTTTAATTATGACACCGTTAAACAGACTCTGAGAAATTTCAAACCTGGGAACGCTCGCCCGCAGAGACATGCAGACCCTGGCAGTGGCTCTTCATCACATTCCTCAGTCAGGTGTCAAGCCGGGTGCAGGCACCACACACAAGCAAGTTCTGTTTAAAATACCTCAAAAAGCCAGCCAAGTGGCAAATGTGGACATCTGTGCGAGGCTGGGGCTGTCCTGTTTTTTCAGTCTAATCTGTCAAGATAACCATTTCCCCATTCTCTTAAACAAACACAGACTTCCTTGTTTAAACACTATAACAGTTCTAACAGAACACACAGCTTTTAATCATTCTGTGTTAAGTACACTGGCAAGAGCCTGAGAAAAGAATCAAAACATCTTAAATGTAAACTGCCTGATTTTGCTGCTTTGCAAAATCCCAGGAAACAAGGAGAGAGAAACCTGGCATTCCAGATTAAAGGAATAGAGCTTTGTAGGAGAAACCAGAGGGAACTCTTCAATTATAAATGAATTAGACAGGTAACCGTGAATCCAGTTCAGCTTCCAAAGAAAGAAGAAATTGGATCATGTCTTAGTTTTCTTTCTGCAAAGAGCTTTAAGTTCAGCAATTTTAAGTTCATTGTCCAATTGTTTTGTGTATATTTATAAAGGCAACAGCAATGTTTGAGCAGCATGCTGTCCTCAGGAAAGCTATTTAAACAGCCGCAAGGTTGCTTCACCACTGGGTTAACTCCCTCTGGAAAGCCCTTTAGGATAAAGCTCCATCACAGCATGGCGCACATACTTTTTCATTGATGAGGTGTTCTGGGTCATTTCCTAATATCTGAGAATTGACATGTGAAGGGTGGGGGGAAACTGTTCACGGTGGAATGAGCAGGAGTATTGACAATGCTGCAGTTGGGCATGTGCTCCTTCCATGGGGCCACTCTTGATTTTATTTGCAAAATATGCAAACCCTCCCTGAAATGGGAAAAAGTTAAAACTTACATAAACCCCTAATATGTGTCCCACTTAGGGTAAAATAGTGGTTAAATAATCCAAACTCGACGTTGGCCACACTTGAGCACAGCTTCAGGACAGGTTTTGAGATCTAACCAACTTAGGTTTACATTATGGTTTATTTAACAACTTAATCGTGTGACTTTAGAAAAGTTCTTATAATGAACCTCTCTGAGCCTTAGCTTCCTTGATCTGTGAAATGGGGATAAAAATACCTTGCAGAGGTATTTTTCCTTATTTATAAAGAGTAAAAAGACATATTTGCAATGCTAAGTGCTTAATAAAGTTAGCAATTATTAAGTAAAATATCCATTAACACCTATTAGAATTGGATATTTTGACTGCCATAAAGTTCAAGTTAATAGAGTTTACATAGAACATATAGATTACCAACTTTACAAAATTAGAAAAGAATTTTAACAGTAAAATACAAAACACATTTAATATGTAATTTCTTATCTAAAAAATAAAATAAAGGTAGCCACAATTTACACAGTTGTCACAATTATCCCAGCACAGCTGGCTGGGACCCATTCCCTGGACACAGGTGGGACCCTGGCCTGTAGATTCTGGCCCATGGCCATCTTATAGACTGAGGTCCCACTTCCAGAAGGCTGGAAGATACTAGCAAGTGGGATTGGCTGACTAATTAAATCTGCCACTCGATTGACAAAGTCAGTGTTGGTGAGAGCGGTGGAAGCAAAGATGAACAGACACTGACTGAATATTATTTGATCAGAATGGAAAAATTCCGGAGTTGGAGGCAACAGAGGGCCTGTGTTAAGGAGACCAGAAACTAGGCCAACAAAGCTGAAAATTCTCATTCTCCAGAAGCCCTGTTTGTGTGGTAAACGAGATTTTTCTGTAACCATTCTTTATTTCCTTGTGAATCCCTACAATAAATACCCTAATTGAAGTAACCTGAATATACTCGTATGTTGGTTACTTTTCAACCTGAAAGCATCTAACAGCATTGTTTTTATCTTAGATGATTCTGGGGGCGCCTAAAAGTCTCAAAACGCTTGCTGGTCAGAATGATTGGCATCAGTTCCCACATGAGCATAGATGTGTAGTTACTTCCTTTTGAGGTTTTATGTCTGTATTCTAATAGCTGCTGCTGAATGGCAGATGACACTAATTAGGATCTCCTAAGCTCAATTTACGTACATTCATTAAACAAACATTTATTAGTACTATATGCAATACTCTGTCTACTATGTATAACACACATTGCTAAATATTGTGAACAATTAGCAAAAGGAGTAAGTTTTTCTGTCCTCAAAAATATTACCACTAAGTTTGCAAGTACTAAGTAGGAGATAGAATATGATAAATACTTTAAGAGAAAAGCAAAACCTTTACCATGGCCCAGGTAACTATGTGAGGTGGTAGAGGTATTAACTAGCTTGTGTGTGGTACACATTTGATGATGTATTCGAACATTATGTCATCACATTGTATACCTTAATATATACAATTCCTATTTGTCAAGTACACCTCAATAAGGGTGGTAAAAAGGCAACAATGTAGTTAAATAGGTAAAGTAAATCGCTGACTGAAATGAAGTTTTTAAAGCAACAATAACAAAAGTTTGAATGTGGTCCAGAATTCAAAGAAATTACAGGCACTTGTGGAACCATGTTGGGAATCACAAAAGACGGTGGGAAGGCATGACATATTGAAATCTGAGTATCATTTCAACAGGAAGGTAAAGCTGTGGTCTGAGCAAGACAGAGCATGAGCAAAGACAGCGTAGACTATTTGGGGGAACAGCAAGTATCACACAGATTGACTGGCATGTAGAAAACTTGTAGTAAGAGATAAGGGTGGAAGGAAGTTGGGGCCATGGATTGAAGGCCTTGAAATGTCAGGATAAAGAATTCAGAATTTATTTCATAAGTAATGGAGTCTAGAGTGGTTTCTGAGCAGGGAATGATATAATCAGCTGAGTCGGAGTCTGACACATACTTCCAACACTTGAATAACTTTCCTATAAAAATATGACTTTATCAAAATATCTTTATGAATAAAATAGCACATACCTATAAAACATGAATAAGCAATAGAAACACAATAAAGACTAAGAATTTAAACAGTATAACATCTAGGCATAATGTGGTCTCCAATTTACCTTATCAGAGGAAGATGTCAATTTTCTCTCCTAATAATCACTTGAAGCTGATTCCTGAAACCAATATTCTTTTCTTCACAGAGCATAGAACAGACTGGTAATATTTGTCTGATTCTTTCCTGAGGCTACAGATAGAGTAGATGTAAAGAGTGTGAACTAAATCGCACTGAAACTGAAATGTTTCATTCATAACTACGGTACTGTAGTATAAATTGGCTTTTGGAGAGCAATTTGGCATGTGTATGAAGAGCTCTGGAATGTTCATATCCATTGACCCAGTATACCCACATCTGGGTCGCTAGTCTAAGAACATTTTTAAAAATAAAGAGAACGTGGTGTGAATTAATGTGATTATTGGAATTACTCAACTAGAACCAAAGCATATGCCATGAAAGAAAATTCATATAAAAGAGACAATGACAATAGACAAAAACAATGACACCACTTGTGTAGAAATAATTTTATCAGAGGAGATGGGCTGTCTTCCAAAGGGCTCATACTTGTATGTTGTTACAATTATTAAATAGTAAAGGAGAAACAGAACTAAGAGAAGATCTCTAAGAAACTAGTATTCCCTTTAACGACAGCATGTGAAGAAAGTAGCCAGTGGCCCTGAGAGGCTTCTTTCCTGACTGATTCCATTGGGGTGGAGGTTCCAGAAGACCTTAAGCTGCCCACATCACATAGCATAGAGTGAAAAATGAGTTCCATGATGAGTTTGTCTTCTTTGGCTCCTATAGATGGTATACAATAAAAGAATAGAGAAAAGGAAGAAGGGTGTGTATGTGACATTTCATTGAGTTGTAGCTCTATTGTAATATATAGATCATCAAACAACACCCTCCATACTCTATTCTCAGATGCTTATATAGGGTATAGTTTCCTTCTTCTTTCTTCTCCCTTGCAAATGAGAAATAGGAAGTTCAGTAATAGAATACTGTGGATACACTCACTGCTCATCCAGCTGATACTAGCACCATACAGTTAGAAATAGAGCTATTTCATTCTCTTTTTAAGTAAACTAGTAAAAACATTTTCTTATCTCAAATGAGCCCTGATAAAGACCTTAAATGTCTTGTGAAGTAGCATAATAGAATGTGTATTTAATTGTTAAATTATACAAATAATCAAAGTACTGGCTCTACATTTCTCAGAATAATTTTATCAATAGAATTCTTCATAATTCTACAATATGTACAGCAACTAAAAGCACAGGAAAATAAAGCACCACCATATAAAATGTACCTAATTAAATGATTAGTTCACAAGGATTTAAATAAGATTTAATAATTAATGTGCAGCTTGGATTAAAACAGTTTTAAAGGGAGGGCTGATTCAAAAGCAATTAGTACTATTAAATGAAAGTTTTGCTTTGAAGACTTTTCTTATTTACAAGCTACTTTTTACCATTAATTTAAGTTAGATAACATCTAACTAGGTTGCTACCATGTTGGTTGTATAAGACAAGAACCAACATTTTTCTCTCAACATCATTTTTATGTTTAACATTTTCCCACGGAGGTGGCCATTCAGACCTAGTCCTGTGTGCTGGAGTTATTTTCTGGGTGTATAAACATCTTTAACCCTGCTCCTCCTGACTATTGTGAGGAAGAAATACAGAAAGAAGGCAGAGTCTCAGCAGTATTTCACACTTCATTCCAAGGAGGAGGCAAAGGTTAAGAATGAAGAAAATTAAGCAGACAACCATGTGTGGCTACAAGAAAGGCTTGCTATTCTGCAGAGGCGATTCCCCTGACACAAATAGAAGAAAGGCCCATGAATGAGATCGTGTCAACTTCCTCTGCTTACATAGTAATGCTGGCCTTCTTTCCTTTCGGAAAAACAAGTCACCCGTGCACCAGAGTTCAGGGCTGCATTGTAAAATGTTTCCGAAGTCCCGGTGACAGAACACTGACACAAGTCCAAGGGACAGGACCACGATGGCTTTTGCAGGTCTAAATTCAGAGAGTCTGCTCTCTGCATGTCAATGAAATAGGAACCTCTCTCATTCACTAGTCAACAAACCTCTAGAAACATGTGTTAAATGAGTGGGCTTGATTTTGGAAGGAGAGCACTTTTTCAAGAATCTCAAGATGGTGTTGGACTGCCTTTGGGCTTAGTGATCAATTTTTAAAGATTGAAGAGCTATGATTCTGTTTGTCAGCAGTGCCAGTACTCACAGAAGATGAGACTCAGTGAAATTGTTTCACAAACAAACCTACATCAGAAAAAGGTTTCTAAATTAGATTTTAATTCATGGATTAGTACACTCAATTTCTCTTACGTCTTTTTTTTTCTCACTAAATTATTTTTTGTTCTCCAGCAGTAATTCTAGTTAAATAACATAACATCAATTCCCAGAGGAGGCATTAACTCATGGTAGATTAAAAGGCTCAAAATCGTAATAGTTCATATATGAACAAGGTTCCTATAATCTAAATCTGAACAATACCTCATTGTTTTATGGCGTTATAGGCCTCTAAGTTACTGAACATTAAACTATGAGTAATATGTTGCTATGGAACTTCTATATTAAAATCAGATGTGTATAAATGACTTCATTTTGATTTTTTGTTTGATAGTTGTTGTGTATGTGGTTTTAAATGTCCCTGTGAGTTTTTCCAGTCAAGATGGAGGAGGAGGTATACACTATGCTTACCTCTTCTCACGACCACATCAAAATTAAACTAAACTATAGAACCACTATCATTAAGAATCTCCTGAAAACTAGATGAACCGAAGTCCTACAGCTAGTGTCACACAGAAGAGGCCACCTCAAGACTAGCAGTGGGGGCAGGGACATGAAATGGGCTAGTCCCACACTCATAAATGCTCTTTAAAAAATAGGTGGAATATCTCAACTGTGGAGGTCCCAGATCCCAAAAAACTGAGGTGTCCCAGCCCCACACCAGGCCCCAGCCCAGGGTTTCAGTGCTGCAGACAGAGAAGTCCCCATAACTTCTGTGAAAACCAGCAGAGTTTGTGGTTGAATGAGACAGAGGGTGGCTGCAGTCCCAG
Source organism: Craseonycteris thonglongyai (assembly GCA_004027555.1). Classification (NCBI taxonomy): domain Eukaryota; kingdom Metazoa; phylum Chordata; class Mammalia; order Chiroptera; family Craseonycteridae; genus Craseonycteris; species Craseonycteris thonglongyai. The sequence goes on from PVKE010000803.1 coordinate 26,292, forward strand.
GCACTCCTCTTAATGGACCCACGACAGACTTCCCAGCTGATAGCTTCACATGCTCTGAGCTCCAGCACTTGGGGCAGCAGCTCAAAAGATGGCAGGGACATAAGGGGACAAACTGAGTTATCTAGCTTCAGGGCAAGGGCTGGAGGGGCAGCTTTCTCCCTGAGAGAGGAACTGGCAGAAGCCATCGTTCCTTTGTTGAGCCCTCTTTCCTCCTAGCAGGTAGACACAGACAGATGCCATATTGGTTCTCCATCAACCTAGCTAATAACATTTATTCGATGACCCCCCACCCCACCTCACCCTGTGGTGAGCCCCAGAGATCCAACCCCATCCAACTTTTGGGCACACCCAAGAAACTTCTAGTGGCTTTTCCATACAAACAGCCTGTCTTGGCTCATGCTGCCACCTTGGCTCATGCAAAATGGAGACAAACAATCTACCAGATGCACAGTTCCAACACAGGTTATAAGGATGCTCAGTGATCTCAGGGAAAACTTCAACCAAATGGTAGAAAACAAAAAAAATTGAGATAGAAAACATAAAGAACCAGTCAGAAGCAAAAAATACAATAACTGAAATAAATACATTAGAGGGAATCAACAGGCAATTAGACAAAGCAGAGGATAAAATCAGCTATTTAGAAGATATAGTAGCAGAAAACACCCAAACAGAACACTAAAAAGAAAAAAGAATGCCTCCCAAATTAGAACAGTTTAAGAGGCTTCTGGGACAACATCAAGAATACCAACATTTGTGTCACAGGGATGCAAGAAGGAAAAGAAAGAGCAAGAAATTGAAAACCTCTTTGAAGAAATAATGACAGAAAACTTCCCTAACATGGTGTAGAAAATAGACATATGACCACAAGCCCAGGAAGCAGAGTGTTCCAAACAAGATGAGTCCAAAGAGGACTACACTAGACACATTATAATCAAGATGGTAACAGTTAAATACAAAGAGAGAACATTAAAAGCAGCAAGAAGAAAGCAATTAGTTACCTATAAGGGACCTCCCATTAGACTGTCAGCTGATGTCTCAACAGAAAGTTTTCAAGAATTGGCACAAAATATTCAATTTGATGAAAAGCAAGGACATACAACCAAGATTACTCTACCCAGAAAAGCTATTGTTTAGAAATGAAGTACAGGTAAAGAACTTCCCAGATAAGAAACAGCTAAAGAATTTCATCAGTACCAAACCAATATTACAAGGAATTTTAGGACTTATTAAAAAAAACAAAACCAGATAAAAAATATGAACAACAAAATAGCAAAAACTACATATATATCAATAATTACTTTCAATGTAAATGGATTAAATGTTCTAGTCAAAACATAGAGTGGCTAAATGGATAAGAAAACAAGACCCTTACATGTGCTGCCTACAAGAGACTCACTTCAGATTGAAAGACACACAGACTGGAAGTAAAGGCATGGAAACAATATTTCATGAAAATAGAAATGAGGGGGGAAAAAAGCTGGGGTAGCAATACTAAACAAAATACACTTTAAAATTAAGCCTATAATAAGAAACAAAGAAAGACTCAGTAATTCTACTTCTGGGTATTTAGACAAAGAAACTCAAAACCCTTCTTAAGTGAACTCATCCTAGAAAAAGTGCTACATACCCTCTTGCTGAAGGTCACTCTGGTCACCTCTGAAGTACCCACTTTGGGAAGCTATACATTGATGCCAAACGATTTTGGAACTCTTTCTGAAATGGCCATCAGAGTCATTACCATACTATCTTTGATGTCCTGAATGTCTTCAAACTATCTTACTTTCAATGTTATTTTTATCTTTGGGAAAGAAAAAAACCACTGGGGGCCAGATCAGGTGCGTAGGAAGGGTGTTCCAATAGAGTTATTCGTGTAATGGTTGAAAACTCCCTCACAGACAGTGCTTTTTAGGCTGATGCATTGTCGTGATGCAAGAGCCATAAGTTGTTAGTGAGAAGTCCAGGTTGTTTTCACCTAACTTTATCAAGAAGCCTTTTGAGCACTACCAGATAGTCAACTTGGTTGACTGTTTGTCCAGTTGGTACAAATTCAAAATGAACAAACTCTCTGAAATCAACATCGTTTTGACTCTTGATTTGGACTGACAGAACATGTTTGGTCATGGAGAATTGGCTGACTCCAATTTTGCACTTGGACAACTTTTTGTCAGAGTCGTATTGGTAAACCCATGTTTCATCCCCAGTGATAACATAGCACAAAACATCTCCAAAAAGTCTTGGCAGACTTCAACCCTCTTTACTTTACTTTTATTCATTGGTGAGCTCCTTTAGGACCTTTTTATTTATTTTTATTTTTTTCTTTTATTGATTCACTGTCTTGTTTTTGAGAGAAGGTAAGAGACAGACAGACAGACAGACAGAAAGAAGGGGATAGGGCCCAGAGCAGTTGCCATAGCTGCACATCATTAGGTTTTTTTACATTGTTCCATTCCACACAGGTGGATATGGGGCCACATGAGTCAGAAGCAAACTGGGGACTTCCCTCATGAGAGGCGAGAATCTTTGCTGCCATCCCAGCAGTTAGCAGTTGCATGCCGCAGTTCAACACGTAGGTTTGCACGGGCCAGGGTCGGGACACAATCTTTGGGACCATTTCTGCACACACCTTTTTTATGCCAAGGTTCTCAGTTAAGATTTCCTTAATTGATTCTTTCTCAATGTTTACTTGGTCAGCTATGTTTCTCACAGTCAGCTTATGATTTTGATGCACACTGTGAAAAAATTTTACAATGTTTTTGTCAGTTCTGCTTGTTACTGGCCACCCTGACCTCTTTTTCAGTGACACTTTCTCTCCCCTCAGGAAAAGGTTTAATCCAAATTTTCATGGCATGGTCCCCATAAACTTGGATTACCTATATTCCTGGTTTCCCTTAAACTCTTGCCAAGTTTGACAAGAGGTTTAGGGGATGACAGGATGGCTCAGCAGATTAAGCACTCAATTTATAGCCCTGGGGTCCAGGGATTGAGTCCCGGTCCCAGCCTTTGTGGACCCATATGCTGAACTGGGGTGTGGTCCCCAGTTCAGTTCTCTCCGGGGCGAGCTTCCCATGTGGGAGGCCCCCGGTTCAACCCCTAGCTCGTGGGGGTCTGCCTCCCATGTGGGAGACCCGTGCCCAGTTCTTGTCCTGTGCAGCCCCTCCCACCTGTGTGGAATGAAACTATGTTGAAGACTGACGACATACAATACAGCTGTGGAGACTGCTCTGGGCCCTCTCCCTTCTCTCTATCTCTCTCTGTCTCTGTCTCTCTCTGTGTGTCAAGAACAATAAGATAAATCTTTAAAAAAAAGAAATTTAATGTTGTTGCTGTAATTCAAGCTCCAACATTTTCACAACGGCACATAAAAACACAAAACAACAATAATGAATGCCACTCAGCAAGACACCACTACATGTCAACACAAACACAGCTGAGAGACACTGAAACACAAAGGTTCTGAAACCTTACTGAGAGGTTTGTACAGCGTTGCCAACGTAAGTGCACGGTGACACGTTCGTGAATTTAATGTCAGACCTAGTATGTCATTGTAGCAGTGTTTACACTGGCCAAGATATGAAGGCAGCCTGGGTGTCTATCAGTAGATGCATAGATAAAGAGGAGGTGGTATGTACATACAATGGAATGTTGCTCGGCCATAGAAGGACATCTGCATTGGCACTGATGGACCTGGAGGAAATTGTGCTGAGTGGAGTGTGTCTGACAGAGAAAGGCAGATACAATGTGATTTCACTTATATGTGTGATCTAGAGAACAAAATAAACAAACAAAACAGAAACAAACTCATAGACACAGTGAACATCTTGATGGTTGCCAGATGGAAAAGGTGTTGGGGATAGATAAAAAAGGGTCAGGGATTAAGCACAAGTTGTTTATAACAGTAATCATGGGAATGTAGAGGGTATAGCACAAGAAATACAGTCAATAACATTATAATAACTACGTGTGGTTTCAGATGGGATAGATTTATCAGGGTGATAGGTGGATATGGGGTTGGGGGACAGGGTAAAAACACAGGTGACAGGTTTCAAAAGTACAAATTTGGTAATTACAAAACAATCACGGGAGTACAAGTAAAACATAGAGATAATAGTGAATAAAATGGCAATAACTTAGTGCCAGGAGGGTACTAAACTACTCAGGGGGATCACTTTTTAAATTATATAAATATCCAACCACTATGCTGTACACCTGAAATCAATATAAAATAATATTGAATGTCAATGGTTATTCAAAAAATTTAAAGGGGATAAAAGATGAAGGGGTATAAGAGATTCAAATGTCCCGGTATAAAACCAGTAAGTCATGGGGATGTAATGTACAGCATAGGGAAGATAGACAATAATACTGAGATAGTGTGGTTTGATGTCAGATGGTTGCTAGACCTTTCATGGTAATCACTTCTTTAGGTATATAAATCTTTTTTATTTTTAATATTCACTTTTTATTGTTTTTGACAGACAGAGAGAAGGGGGAGGACCCCGAGCAGCCTCCATAGTTGTGTGTCATCAGTTTTTTACATGATTTTCTTCCACACAGGTGGGTGGGGGCCGTGCAGGGAGGAACCTGCAATGGGAGGCATGCCCTCCCGAATCAGGGGCCAAATTGGGGGGTGAGAACTGAACTGGGGGCCTCCCACATGGGAAGCATACCCCAGTTCAGCACATGGGTCTACATGGGCCTAAGCTGGGATTCGATCCTCAGTCCCCAGGGCTGTAAAGTGAGCATTCAGCTTTCTGAGCCATCCCTGCTTCCCCTAGGTATATAAATCTTGAAAAATTAAGGTGTATAAATGAAACTAATATGATATTGTATGTTAGGTATATTTTAATACAAGTCTTTGAGAAAATCCTATAGTTAAATGTGAGACTTGTGGCCACATCAGTCAAGGCAGAAGTGTGTGACTCTAACAGCATTCCCTCCACCTCAAAGTAAGGTTCCCATGAGGTCAGGTATCGCTACAGACCGTTAGTGGTATTCTTTAGAATTTCAGAAACAAAGAAATCTCACTCGAGGTAATTTGATAATACAGTAGACGTTCTGTTAACTGACCCCCAAATAGTCAAACCTCCAGAATAGCTCATCTTTTCCCACTCTGATTCTTGGTCACCACACACAGATGGCTCATGTTGTTACTCTTGGGTTCCACTCTAGACAGAATTTCTGAGCCTCTCTGCTCCCAGTAGTTGTATTACATACTTACCAAGAATAAGTTGTGTTTGCTCCTAAATATGTTTATACAAATTGACTTTGCTATTATGATTATATGGTTTATTTACGATACAAAATAAACTGATATCAGTGGCAGAAGAAAAACATTTGTAATTTCTTTGAGAGTTATTTTTAATGTCATCGAATTAGGTGTGATTGAGAAAATTGTAAATGATTGGTGGGACTAAAAAAAAATGAGGATTTACTTCTTACACTGCTTCATAATTTTTTTTTCTTTTTTTAAGATTTATTTTATTACTTTCAGAGAAGGTGAGAGAGAAAGAGAAGTGGGGAGAGACCAGAGCAGTCTCCATAGTTGTACATCCTTAGTTGTGACATGGTTTCATTCCATACAAGTGGATATGGGGCCACAGTGGGTGGGAACTGAACTAGGGGCCTCCCACATGGGAGACAAGAACCTTCAACACCGTGCCATCCCAGCCATTACCAGTTGCACTGCAGTTCAGCATAAGAGTTTGCAGAGGCCAGGGCCAGGAATTGAACCCCAGACTTCATGATTGCGAGGCAAGCGCTCAACAACTGAGCTATCCCAGCATCCCATAAACTAACTTTCTTTAATTCATGATCCACTTTAAAAAATAAAAAGAAATCATGCAGTTTAGATACTCATACCAAAAAAAAGGAAAAGGAAAAGAAAAAGAAAGAATGATGCAGAACATGAATCTACAGCCCCAAAAGTGTTAAGATTAGTGTATATTTACATATTTTAAGTTAGAAGAAAATGTATGTCTATCATCAGTTATGATTCCCTGTTCTAATTGATGTTTTTATTCACCCACAAGCTACAAGTCCCCAATGATTTCTAATAAGAGGATTTCTAATGAGTATATAGAGAAATACACTGTGATATATATCTACTATTGCACATAGATTTATAATGTAGAATATAAAGTGCCCTGGAGCAAGAACACTAGGAAGCAGAGACATGACTCAGAAAGCGATTTTAATAAAAACAAGAAGTAATAAGAACCTGAACTACACTGATGATAAGCAAGTAACAGGCGTATACAAGTATAAGAGAAATTGCAGAATAGAAATAACAGAGTCCTGAATATTTAGGACAGGGTTGTCCAATCTTTTGGCTTCCCCAGACCACATTGGAAGAAGTAGAATTGCCTTGAGTCACACGTAAAATACACTAACACTAACAATAGCTGATGAGCTAAAAAAAAAAAAATTTCATAATGTTTAAAGAAAGTTTGCAAATTTGTTTTGGGCCACATTCAAAGCCATTCTGGGCCACATGCAGCCCACAAGCAGAGGGTTGGACAAGCTTGATTTAGGAGAAGGAGTTAATTAACAAGACTCCTAGGTTTGAATGTGGGTGGTAGGTAACACCTTGGGAGGGCACAGGGAATACAGGAAAAGAAACTGATTCAGTGGGAGAAAAGAGGCTGGACAAAGATATCCAGGTGGAGATTCCTGTGTGTCATTAGGAGATAGAGAGGAGTCAACAGAAATACAGTGGTAACAGACAATAGCAGTTACAGTCCTAAGGACAGAAGAAACCTGAATGAAAACCAAAAGAGAAGTGGCCTAAAGAAGTGGATGCTGGGATGGTCAGAGGATTGTATCCCAGCCCCAACCTGTGCGGACCCATATGCTGAACTGGGGTGTGCCCTCAGTTCAGTTATCGCCAGGGTGAGCCTCCCATATGGGAGGCCCCCGGTTTGCTTCCCACCCTGGGCATGCTTCCCATGTAGGAGGCCCCTGGCCCAGTTCCTGCCCTGCTCGGCCCCCTAGCCAACCTGTGGAGTGAGAGTATATCAAAAAGTAATGACATACAAGTATGGAGACTACTCTGTGCCCTCCCCCTTCTCTTTGTCTCTCTGTCTCTCTCTCTCTGTCAAAAACAATAAAAATAAATCCTTAATAAAATGAAAAAAAAAAGGAAAATCTGTATTCAGGGGCAAAATGGGTGAGAAGAGTCACAAACAAATAGAAGAGTTCAAAAACAAAGATGAGAATTATAATTGTACCAGGTCTCAGAAGCCAGGCAAGGACAGAGCTGGAGATGTGGCAGGTGCTCAAGGACATGGGCTTCAGGAAAGTGCATTTAATCTGTCAACCACAAGGCTCCAGTTAAGCACATACTCTCAGAAGAAATATCAGGGAATACACCAGATTTCAAAATGTTAAAATGTGAGGAGGAAGAGGCAAGGGCAACAGAAAACTCCAGAAGTTTGATGGTGAAGAGAAGGGAGATAGCATTATGACTTTGAGGGTGAAATGATGGAGCAATTGATATGTTTTTTAGGATAATAAAGTTTTTCTTTAAATTTGATTTTTTTTAAATTTATTTTTCTATTGCAGTTGACATTCAAATTATAATTGTTTCAGGCAGGATAATTAGTCTCGAGCTCACCATATTTATGACAGAGAAGGAGCATTAGATAGAATTGACAGTATAAACTAAAAGAAGGTAAGAGTCCCAAGGAGGTAGGAGGCTGAGGAGCAGGAGGGCAAGAATGGGCCAAATTAGCAAAAAGGAAAAGGACCTTTTTTCTTAAAGATAAGAATAAAGAAAGAAAGAGAGTGAAGAGGAAGACAACAAAAACAATTCCTCTCCACTAACCTTCATTTTCTTATTGAAGTCTTCTACATAGTGGCCCAATCAATGGTTAGTTAGTGACTAAGAATGTCTAAAATCATCTGTTAAGTGTAATCATGAAAGATAGAGCTGGGGATTGGAACTGAGGCATGACATATAAGAGACATACTTACCAAATGAGACAACTGACCAGTAAGTACTTTCAGTGAAATAAACACTCGATGCTGCATAAAGAAAATACAACAAAAAAATTTTGTGTTGATGTTTTTCAATTTAGGTAAACATTATGTAGACAATCATAGCATCTGGTAAAACCAAGAAATGAGTGAATGAACGTTTTCTGCATTTCTCTTCATGCTCTCTCCAAGCATGGCTGGGTAGAACAGTCACCCAAAGGCCTGTGATGGAGGATTGCTCAGTCTCCCTGGGAATCCACTTTTCTGAATAATTTCTCCTTCTCACAGCATCCACTTGAACTCTTCTGCATACAGATTTTTTATAGTGATAGTTGGTATTTCTAAATGAAGCCCTATTGTGCTTATTTGGGTATTAGCTTCTCAAAAAGAAAGGGATGTGTTGATAGGAAGAACAAGCCCCCAGCCCCACTATCAAGAGAGTTTCACCCAGCAGGACTGCCCTACCTGTTCACAGCTACTTAAAAAGGTGCCAGATTTCAACATGAAACAGTTGGACCAGCTCTTTCTTTTTAGAAATCTTGAACAGCTGAGGCATTGAGAAGTTCATGTGATAGCAATCAGCCTTAACTGGGTTATTTCAATCTAGTACTAAAGCATTCCAATTGCATTGAGTAATCATGCGAGTTGAAAGAGACATTCTGTTTCTGGAACACACTGTCTGGAACACAATTGTACACACTGATCTTACTAACAGCCAGAAGGGTAAATATATTGTCTGATTCAAAATATTGATTGTCCCAAGATATCTCCATTGTGAGGTTGCCTAAGTCCCAGATAGCCCTATTTTATTCCTGCATATGATGCCATTGAAGTTTTACAAGTCACCTTTAGGTTGAAAGTAACCCCGAGAGGAGATAGCATTAACATTGTATAAATCGATATATCAAAATTGTCAACCTGTCCAGAACAATGAATGGCAGAAGGGCAAGGGCAGCAAATGGTCTAGCTCTAGACAAAGCTTGTGCAATCTGTGGCCAGTGGGCCACGTGAATGCGTCCCAACGCAAACTCCTGAACTTTCTTTAAAACATTGTTTTAGTTCCTCAGCTATCATTGGTGTTAATGCATTTTATGTGTGGCTCAAGACAATTCTTCTCCTTCCATTGTGGCCTAGGGAAGCCAAAAGGTTGGACGCCCCTGGTCTAGACTCCAGATAGGCCAAGGAGAGGAGGCCTAGGTAAGAAGCTATTCTCAGGGAGGAGCCTAAGCAGCCTGCCTGGTCCCTCGAGCAGACACAGAAATCATTACACAGGACAAGCAAGGACAATGTTTCCTTAACATAGCAAGGGACCCCGAAGGCTTATAGATAAAGCTGATTCCAGAAGAAATATATTTAATAAGGTCACCTGGGTTGTAGCCCCCTATACTCTTCCACAGATGAAATTCCAGTCCAGTGGCATCCCCACACCTTCCCCAGTGGTCTCTCTGCTTTTTTTCAGGCACGGCCAAGTTGCAAGATAAAGGGGATCAGAACACTATGTGGACATCAGACCAGATGATACTTATAATCTCTTCTAACATCGAGATGCTGCAATTCTGTAAAACATTACTGAAAGTGTATAGACTGAGGTTTCTGATTTCAAAGGTGTTTGGCTAAATAAAGACTCTCCTGAAATATTTTCACTTTCTGAATAATGAAATTCTCTCAGTTCAATTGTCTGTTTATTTTTTGACTGCTTTTGAATACAGAGAAGTTGGAAGTTTGTAAATATATTTGATTCGGAAGTGAGGGATCCTAGCTACCTCATGTACTTCTTGATGTTATTCAAAGATAGGAAAGGAAATGGAAAAGAGAAAATAATATTTATTGAACAACTTTTGTGTACTTTGCAACTCATTGTCCTATTTAATTATCTTTGATACCCGATTTGTTTTGTTACCCCCACCTTATAAATGAGAGAATTGATACCCATTGAGATTAATTAACTTGCCCAGAGAAACCAAAACAAGGATAGAGATCCAGGGTATAACCAGAGTGTTTCTGTTACCAAATCTCATGCTGCTTCTATTATGCATTATGGCCTGTGTCACATTTTGGGTTATAATAAAGACAACTTTTAATGGATTCCATCAAATTACTACACATTCAAGAGTGAAAGCCATATGAGTTTTAAATGTAGCTATAATCCAAGGAAATTCCCAATCCAAATACAGTCCTTGCTAATTAATCTTTTACAAAATAAAGTCATTTTTTATGCCCATGCTATTTATAGAGAGAATTTCAATTGATTAAAATATAGTAAATCACTTTTAAAAAATTACAGTACTGTGTGATTTATAATATATGAAGTCTGACAAATAAGTTTGCAAACTTGTCCTAGAAAAAGCGCAACATACCTCTTTGCTGAATATCACTATAGTCACCTTGGAAGTACTCCCCCCTGGAAGCTATGCATCAATGCCAGCACCTAGTCCACCTTCCAAAGCAATTTCAGAACTCTTTTCCTGAAATGGCCACCACAGCCTTGATGTCCTGACAGTCTTCCTTTCAAGTTTCCTTTATCTTTAGGTCAAGAAAAAGGTCACTGGAGGCCAGATCAGGTGAGCAGGGAAGGTGTTTCTATACAGTTATTTGTTTACTGACAGAAAACTCCCTCACAGAACCGTGCTATATGAGCTGTTGCTTGTTGTGACACAAGAGTCAAGAGTTATTGGTGAAAAGTTCAGGTTATTTTCATCTAACTTTTTCATGCAGCCTTTTTAGCATTTCCGAGAATTCAATTTGATTGTACATTCAGTTAGTACATATTCTTAATGAACAATACCTCTGATATCAAAAATGTTTGGCAACATTATTTGGACTCTTGATTTGGACTGATGGAACATTTTTGGTCATGAAGAATTATCTGACTTCCATTGTGCACTTGTACACTTTGTGGCAGGGTCATATTGGTACACCCATGTTTCATCACCAATGGCCCCAAACATCATCTTGCCTCTCCAAATTGATGTTTACTTGGTCTGCTATGATTCTCACAGTCCGCTGATGATTGTGATGCACAATTTGCAGAAATCTGCAATGTTTTCATTAGTTCTGCTTGTTACTGGCCTCCCTGATCTCTCTTCATCAGTGACACTTTCTCTTGCCTCAGAAAAACATTTAATCTGTTTGTCCCCTGCCATTTTTTTCATGGCATTATCTCCTTAAACTTGGACTACCATGTCTCCAATTTCACTTCCACTATTGCCAAGTTTAATAAGAAATTTAATGTTTGCTTGTTGCTCTAGTGTAAGCACTGACACTCTCACAGTGGCACACAATAACACACAACAGCAATAATGATTATTACTCAGCAAGACACCACCACATGTCAACACAAACACAGCTATGAGACACTGATATACCAAGGTTATGAAACCTTACCGAGTTGTTTGTGCAATGCTGCCAATGTAAGTGCATAGGGGCAAGTTCACAAACTTAATTATCAAACCTCATATGTTAATGCAAAGATTCAAGAGCACCAAGGTCCTTTAAAAAGAATTGGTACGCTAAAATACGCCCAATCAACCAAATAGGATATGCATAACTGACCAAATAGGATTCGTAAAAAGGAACAACTCTAAAATAGTCAGAATTCCTGCTCATGGAAGATCACCATTAAAGATCTTTTTTCACTCTGGTGTTTAATTTAAAGGTTTACTAGAGTAATAAACATATTGTCTTGAAATAGTCTTGTGAGCAGTGACAGACTTGCTCACAATTACATATTTAAAAAAATCATATTCTCTGATACAGAGAAAACTAACTAAGCAAACCATGAGTTTCCTTAAATTAGAGTGAGAGAAAAATAAAAGTAGATTGCATTTCCACATAATTTGAAATTATTTCTAAGAAATCTACAGAAAAAAAAAAGGTTGGGAGTCTTCATGAAGCTATTTGGCTATGTTCTCCAATGAGGTTTGAATCCTACAAGTATGTTTCTCCAAATGTATGATTCTGTCTGAGAGAAGAATCAAGCCTAGATTAATTATAAGCTGTGTGAAGTTCTAGCTGCTCCTCTGTAGGAACTGCTAAGAACAACAAGATTCTGACCTTGGATTATGTCTTGCTCTGGAACTTCACACACCATTCGTTCCTTGAACCATGGTTCAGAGTAGACCACTTAACGTGCCACACTGGGGGTCTCCAGCTCTAATCAGCCTTTTATTAACAAGCTCAATATGCTGAATTTTTAGCTTAAGAAAGTGATAAAACACAGAATTCACTGACTTCCTGTTATTTTCACCAGAACTTAAGGAGCTATACTAATTTGCCTGCTAGACTACAACACCTATTAACAACACCCATGGTTATAACTCAGGTCCATGGATTTTGTAAACAGAGAAGTAGGGGAGCTTAGTTCTAAGATCTGTTGATCCTTTTACGTTATTTAACCAACATTTTCTGAAAAGATAGGTTCCAGATGAATCCCAGAAATGGAAAATCATGCCAAATACTTCAAAATTCTGAACACACTTCAAAGTAACTGCTGCTGTCCTGTAATAATTTTTGACTTAGTATTTCAGGAAACTCTTTTTCATGGATCTATATTTGATTTTATAATAGACATCAATAGGGTAATGGGATTTGCTTTGCAGAAATTCACATTATAGCCAAATTTGCTAGCATGCATCTATTTCATAAACTGAGAGGTAAATTTATTTATGTTCATATTTATCATTTCCATATCTGCCTACCTCTCTGAGACTTCCTTTATGCAGAATCTGATAGGAGAAAATTGAGTCAGAGGAGAATGTGGTTAATTCAACAAATATAATAAAACTTGGGGAAAGCTCAACATTTATAACCATCTTGCAGAACCCTTTCTAATAGGGTATCATTTAATTGCTGCCTCAAGCCCAACCCTCTCTACCTAAAAAACAACCTAATGAAGATACTATTATTTTCACTATGTTATTTTTATCCATATTGCACAGATTAGGAGACAAAGTTTCAGCGATGTTATTTGATTCTCCTAGAAACACAAAGTTAATAAATTTGGCCACAGTCTTAAGGCAAAAATTTTTTTCTGCCTTTTAACTATAAAGTCCACTTCTTTTTCACTAAACAGACTCTCTTACTCACTCAGTCTGACAAGAGTGTCATTTTTCGTTTCTTCCTTATTCTATCTTCCTTTTTTAAAAATTGAATTTCTTATCCTTCCTTTACTCAACTGAACCAAAATAGTGTAATAAATTATAAATCTTCAAAATTAAGGGCCCTTTTCTTTAGTTGTGTTTAAATTCTCTGATTGGAAGTAAGATGCTGACCAAGCTTTATTCCAGGTCAGAGTGGTCTTTAGGTCAAGTTGCAAAACTAAGATTGTGTGTGTGGTGGGGAGGGGAGGAGAGGGGAAAGAAATAAATTTCAAGAAGGGAACCGCCTGAACGTCCAAGTGGAATCTTTAAGTAGGACTCAGAGCAACACCTCCTCTTGAGAGGCAGGAAGGAGACCCCAATCAGAAGAGTCATTTATTTGAGCTTCAGATTATTCACTTTTCTAACTAATCAATAATTGTTATAATTAAAATTGATAGCTGCAAATAACATGACAGAGGGCTGCTGCCAGAATACTGATTGTGTCTTTGGCTTGGAAAGATAGGCAGCAGTGTGGAACACTTATTTTCCAATTTGCTTTTAGCTGTGTGCAAATTGCTTTCGCTGTATCCAGCTGATTTAGACCTTGCCTGGAGGTGCACAAGATTAATTGGGAGTCACACATTCATTGCTTACAGAATGGACTCTGTAATTGGCAAAATTTGTTAGTGCCAGTTATAAAATAACTATATAGTTCTGCTTTTAGCTGTCCTTTCATTACTCTTTCTGGGAGAGGGGAGGGGTAACAATTAGAACCCATCTGACGATTAAGATGAGTGTTTTACATAAGGACTGAAAGGAATGTATCTACAGTCAATATTTTATACAAGCAAACATTAGTGTGAATATGGTATTGATTTTCTCAAAAGCTGAAAAAGTACTTGAGCCTATGTAAGATTTCTTCCCTCTTTGTTGCAACTGAATCTTAGACAAGAGAGCCCACTTTATTAGAATTATGAGCAGATTTTTCAAAATGATTCTTTGTTCTCCTAACTTCACTGAGTTAAACAGAACAAACACTCTTTCTTACTTATCAAAGAATGAAAGAAACATAAAAATTCTGAGGCTATAGTAGGGTGCCCTCCGGTCTGTCCCATTTCCTCTATTGTCCTCTTTATGTCCCAGCGTACAATTCAGATATCCATGCTGCTTAAATATTACATGAAACTCAATGAAAATGAGAGTCACACTTGACTAGGAGACAGTTGTTTTTTTTTTAGGAGCAAAAGTTGGTAGGCCAAGAACAAAATATAAGCTATATTACATGTTATAGAATAACAATAAGTTACTTGTCTTCTTAGCTTATTTGGACAGATGATTACTAGCATTAGTGGGGGTGATCACATTGTAAGAGGAATAAATATGTCAAATCACTATATTGTACACCTGGAACTAATATAATATTATATATATATATACCAACTGTACTGAATTTTTTTTTAAGTATTTTATGGGGATACCATTATAGCTCAGGTCGAGTGCTTGCCTTGCAACCACAAGGTCTGGAGATCAAATCCCAGCCCAGCCCCTGTAAACCCATATGCTGAACTATGGCACAACTGGTAACCCCTGGGATAGCTGTGCAGGTTCTAGCTTCCCATATGGGAAGCCCCCAGTTGGGTTCCCACTCTGTGCAGCCCCACATCCACCTGTGTGGGATGAAACTATGCCACAACTAACGATGTACAACTATGGAAATTGCTCTGGGCCCTCCCCTCTTCTGTCTCTCTCTCACCCTCTCTCAAACAATAAATAAAAAAATATTTTATGTCAACAGACATAATTAAATATGCAAAATTATCATTTATATTCTTTAAACGACTCTTGTTATATTGCTACATGCACCAAATTGCACAGAGGCAATTCCCGCACATATTTTTTAAAACTATACGTATATATGTACAGATGTCAGTAGGCCAGGACCTTGTCACTCAAGTGACACAATCCCAAATCATACTCATTTAAGTAAACAAATATATAAGTGGAAGAGTGGGACAGTGTGGAGCTTGTTGGTTCAGATAACTGAGAAGTACAGAAAGAGACTGCTTTGGACACCACTGGATTCAGGGCTCAAGAAGGTATCATGGCTGTTTTCTTCCATCTCTTGGCTCAACTTTATTTCCTGTTAGTGTCACTTTCAGGAAAGCCTTCACCACATTGCAGGCCCCTGTCAGACTCAGATTTACACTGTAACTGTCCAGCAACTCCAATGAAAAGATGGTGCTTCTTTCCTCGTGGTCACAGCAAATTCTCAGACCTGTATTCCACACTTTCATGTGGAGCTGTAATACTTGCCCACTCCTAAAGTGACTTGGGGCCAGGAGGGCAGAATATGCTGATTAACCAGCCCTGAGGCCTGTGCCCCACATGGATTGAGACTGAGGAGAGAGTCCCCCAAAGGGACACTGAGGTCCAGTCACCAAAGAAGGGGAAACAGATGCCAATGAGGCATAACAAATGACCAAGCCATTAAGAAACAAAGTTGTAGTAAACCATTCGTATGCTCAGGAATACTTAAACTTCATTCATTTATGTCTCTGAAATCTAATTAAAGCTAGCAATGTTTTTCTCCAGAAAAACGCATCTGCGACCAGGTAACAGAATGTTGCCTGCTGTATCAGGAGGGTTTGTGCACCCCCAGAGCCTCGCTGCTAATGTAGAAATTAGGAAATGTTTCTGAAAGAAAAGACAGTTTTAGAAGTATCTGCATCCGTGTTAGAAGTATCTAAGACCACCAATTTTAGGCTTTCTTTTCCTTTCATTCTTTTTTTTTTAATTTTTTTGCTTTATCCAGAAAGCATTTTTGTTTGTGAAGAATTTCCCTTACGCAGCTATTTGTTATCCTTGTTGTGGATGAATGAACTCTGAACATCCAAACTGCACCAAATGACTACTTTGTCCAAATGATAGATTGTCAAGGACCAACCTTTCAATTGGATGACTAACATACACACCACAAGAGTGATGTCTGTCCTTCTTTATTTGGCACAAGAAAATGAGTGTTCTGGGGTAAGGCTGGGTAGTGAGCCTAATTTAGGCAGTCGGTATGAAAAGCTTTCTTTGATCTTATTTTATGTAGGACTATATGTGACAACTAAGGAAGAAAAATTTTACATAATAAGGCAATCTTTTTCATGATTGTGATCAGAAAGATAAATCGTTTAAACATGAAAGTGAGTGGCCAAAACAAGATATTTTATAAAGTTTACCTCAAAAAATGTGAATTTGAGTATTTAAATTGAAATCATTCTCACAATTTAAAACAAGTTAACTGCACCTCAGGGAAAAAAGACATTCTTTCCAGAAGGAGATCTTGTTCTGTGTTTGCAAGAAAGACACTTGTCATCTGCTAGGAATAAAAATGAAAGAGAGAGGAAGAAAGAGGGATGGGGGAGAAACAGAACTTCAGTTCTCATTTTGAGACTTTGGAAAAGAGAACAGGTTAAATAAAAACTCAGATAAAAGATATGGAAGCATCACCATTATCATCATATTCAACTTTTATTGGACATTTTGCCCTTGAAGCTAGAAGAAATTCCTGTGTTTCAAGACCAATAATTTTTATAACAATTTATCAACAGGTCCTACAGCTACAGAATAAAAATAAATGTAATGGTAGAATGGCATAAGGAAACCGAAATCAAAAAAATAAAACATTAACAAAGGACAAGTATTAACAAGTATTAACAAAGGAAAGGATTAAAGATATAAATTTTAAATATATATAATATTAATTTTGTGTATACACACACACACACACACGTAGAGAAATATTTAGAAGGATATATGCCAACCAATGAAAAATGGTTATTTTTTTAAGAGTTGGGAAAGGAAATAAGGAAACTTTTATTTTCTTTCGTCTCTTTTTGCATAAAATAATTTTTTTAAATAATCATTTAATTATATATGATTTGTGCAAGGAAAAAGATATAATAAATTTTTTTAATGTTTACAATCTGAAAATAACAATTTGTGGTATAAATAAAGAAATGATTTGGTTCTGAATTTCTCTTCTTTTCCTAGAAACTGTAATGAGCAACTGGGACTATGAAAAAAAATTATTTTGTAAACCTCGGATACCAAGAATACTAAAAATACTATCATTATTATGCTGTCTTTAACAGCTGAGACCATGCCCAGCCCCAAAAGAAGTAGTCTTGGGAGTGGGCAGCCCAGGAAGGGCTGCGGAGATACAAGCTGGCAGCATATTTTAATATCTGTAAGCCCAAATACACCTAAACTGAAAAGGATCCACTAAGAAGTGAAAGACTAAAGATGACGATATTCTGAGATGGCCTAGATTTGGCAGAGCTAAGATCATGCTACTAGGCTCTGAGAGAAATAGGAATTGTGGCTCCATCACACTGAGATGCCATATTGAAGCAAAATGTCTCTAAGGCAGCAAAGGAAAGGATTTTGAGGTAACAGCTGAGAACTTCGTTTTGCCCTACTTCCCCTAACAAAATATTCTATAAATAGGTGGTTCAGGAAAATCTAATTCAATTAAACCCACAAAACATAATGAGCACAAAGTTATAAAAAAAAATTTTTTTTTTAAATTAAAGCATCAAACTTTAGCAACAGATTTTTTTTAAAAAGCACTCAGAAAAATATTGCCATAGGTAGGTGAAACTTGTCATTACAAAGTTTCTGATATATATTTTTAAATAATGAAACCATTATCTCCATAAAGGAAGACTACAAAAGAAAAATAATTAAGAATACAGAGCAGAGGAAACTAAACACTGATGGAAAAGTAAAAATACATGCTGGCAGAAGTTAGAAAAAAAATACAAAAAAAGAAAAGAAGAAGAAAAAGAAAAAAGTAATTAGAGAAGTTAATTTTTTAATAAAAAGAGCAAAGGGAAAAACAAACTGCAGAAAAAGCAAAAAAGGATTTTTAAAGATATAAAGAGAATACGCTAATAAAAGAGATAAAAATAAAGAAAAAAAATCTAATTGAAAAGATTAATTATTCCAAAAAGGGCAAACTTTATCTAGTAGATATAAAAGTCAAAGGCTATTCAACATCTACGTAATTAGAATCCTCAAGAAGAGAAAATCAAACAGAGCAAGCACTTTAAAGTAATCAGTAATAGAACTGTCCTAGGGAAAAATGAAGACTTGTACCTACATATTTAAAAGGCATATCTTATATCAGGGAAAATTTAACCAAAATAACAAACATTGAGACAAACTCTAAAAAACCTGTGGGAATTTTAAGATAAAAAAAAATCTTCTAGATTGCTAGGCTAAAAGATCAAGTCATTTATGATATTTTTAAATATGGAAAATTATTTTATATAACATATTTTTCAAAAATAATAAAATACAAACATACTACCCAAACATACAATTCTATATTCACACTAATGTACAACAGATATACACATTTGTATATAAATATGTCCACATGTAATATGTTGTGGCCACCATAGTGTGTCAATACATAAAGACTAATCTTATTCTTTAAGGCAGCTTATTGTGGCTCCACCATTACTAGACCACATTGATGGGTGTTTAGTAGTTTTCAGTTGTTTAAAATGATACAGTGAAAATTTTTGTACAGAGTCTTTGTGCAACTGAGTGAGAACGGCTGCAGGGTAAATTCCTAAAGAGGAAATTACTTTGTTCATTTACATTTTTGGCAAACAGTTCCAAATTTGCTTCTAACATAGTTCTGACTAACTGTAGGAGCTTTGACCCACATCCTCAATACCAACATTTAACCTTTGTTGTACTACTGAAAGAATTCACTATATGGGGGAAGCCGGGATGGCTCAGTGGGTTAAGTGTTCACTTTGCAACCCTGGGGACTGAGGATCAAATCCTGGCCCCGGCCTGTGTGGACCCATGTGCTGAACTGGGGAGTGCCCCCAGTTCGGTTCTCACCAGGGTGAGACCCCAGCCCAGTTCCTGCCCTGTGCAGCCCCGCCCACCTGTGGAATGAAACTATGTGGAAAAATCAATGATGTGCAACTATGGAGACTGCTCTGGGCCCTCCCTTTTCTGTCGCTGTATCTCTCTCTCTGTCAAAAACAATAAACAGGGGAAGCCAGGATGGCTCAGTGGGTTAAGCGCTCACTTTGCAGCGCCGGGGATTGGGGATCGAATCCCAGTCCCGGCCTGTGCAGAACCATATGCTGAACTGGGAGCTCCCCCAGTTCAGTTCTCTCTCTGTCTCTGTATCTCTCTCTCTGTCAAAAATAAAAATAAATAAATAAAAATATAATTAAACAATAAACATAAATCTTTAAAAGAATTCGCTATATGGCAATCTTGTTATATTTCTATCAGTCACCGTGCCCTTTTTCTGTTAAGTAGTTGCTTATATTCTTTATCCATCTTTTCTATGAGGCTGCTGGCTCAATGTTTTTTAAAAATAATTTGGATATAAAAATTGGCCCTTTGCCTGAGGTATATTTTACTAATTTTTCTCCCCGTTTCTTGACTTTGTTTATGATGTTACTCCCCGAAAGCAAGTTAAAAATTTTTTATTTGGGGAAGCTGGAGTGGCTCAATGAGTTAAACGCTCACTTTGCAGCCTTGGAGACCGAGGATTAAATCCCAGCCCTGGCCCACGCAGACCTGGCCCACACAGACCTATATGCTAAACTGAGGTGTGCTTCCCATGTGCAAGTCTCCCAGTTCGGTTCTCACCCCCTGGTTCGGACCCTAGCTCGAGGGGACGTGCCTCCCATACACAAGGCCCCCAGCCCAGTTCCCGCCCTGCACAGCTCCCGCCCACCTGTGTGGGACAAAACCATGTTGAAAACTGATGAAGTTCAACTGTGGAGACTGCTCTGGGCCCTCCTCCTTCTCTCTGATTCTCTCAGTCTCTGTCTCTATCAAAAACAATAAAATAAATCTTCAAAAGATTTTATGTAATCAAATTTTCCTTTATGTTTTCTGAATTTGATGCCATTTCAAGAAAATATAATCAAAATTTTCTTCTACTACTATGACATTTTCACTAAATGTTTGATTCTTCTGGAAATTGTTTTGTTTTTAAGGATTTATGTTGGGTTCCCAATTATTTATATATGTTCTCATATGGCTAACCATTGTGTTAAGATATATTTAAGGCAATAAACTATGGTGTTTGCTGGTCAAGCAACATTTCTTTGAAAGTAAAGATGAAATTACTCTTAGACTTTCGTGTATTTACTTTTCAGAAATATTAATAGTGCATTACAGTCATTTCATAGGTTTTATGATATATATTGTTTCCAAAAAACATATTCTACAATTTAAAGCTAAACAACAAGCAATTGTGAGTTCTGTGCTATAGGAACACATGAGAAAGGAATAAAGCCCAATTGCATTTAATGAGAGGCTCCTCAAAATGTAAAACCAATTATACAAGGGCTGTCAGGAAACAAAAAAAACACAGCCATAAATGGCTCTATTTTTCATATTACATGACTAGATACTTTCTACAAATACAAGGGACAGCCCTTGTATTTCACAAAAACATTTTTAAATGATTTTGTTTTTTTTCAGTAGCACTTAACTTTTTAGATTTGTATATCAATTGAAATTGCTATACCCTTTTGCTTTATCAACAAATACAACACTTTTATCAATGTGGTAAATATATTAGTATTATGTCCCAGCTAACCCAAATCACAGATGTGGGGTAATTAATGTATATAATAGTATGCCATTCAAAATCTGTTCAAATAGACAAAAAAAAACTATATAAGGAATGACTGGAGTAGGATATTTTAGGGTAGCAAGTCAAGTTTATCGCAAATGTTGAAGATTAGTTAAAAGCAGCCATGCTTCTCAATCTTAAAGATACTACTTTATCTCCTCCTACCTTATAAACCTCTCCCGCTAAACTTCCTTCCAGAGCTGGCTGTATGTGTTCTCTAGGCTGACTCCTCTGACCAGCCTCGCACATCCTGGGCAGCTGCCTCGTCCTATATGTTCTCATCCCGTTGTTCCCATAACAAGATTGAAATAGCTGGTAGACAAACAAGTGAAATAAGTATAACCCCCTCCCCCCCACCAATAAATCATATTCTCAGCACATTTTTAAACTATATCTTTCTCAAAGCATTCATTGCCACCTGCTTCTACATTTCTTACCTCCTGCCTTTCCTAAAAATTTCAATATATGTGATGAAGTTTTAGGCTCATCAGGGGCTCATCAGCCCCTTCAGAGTAAAAGCAAAGTCCTAGCAATAGCTTATAAGACCCTAACAATATGCCACCTCTCTGCCCAAAACACGTCTCTACCCAAAACACATGTGCATTTGACACACTGAGAATATTCAGTTCTACTACAAAAAACAAGATAACAAATAAAATTAATGCAAATCATTAGATGTGTTAAGCACAGATAACTAAATTATTTAC
The DNA here is from genome assembly GCA_004027555.1 of Craseonycteris thonglongyai. NCBI lineage: Eukaryota > Metazoa > Chordata > Mammalia > Chiroptera > Craseonycteridae > Craseonycteris > Craseonycteris thonglongyai. The sequence goes on from PVKE010000803.1 coordinate 47,726, forward strand.
CTGGGAGATATGGTAGACAAATAAAGCCGGTAGAGCATATGTGTGTGAACCTACATAGAAAGGAGTAGTAGAACCAAGTAAATACTAAATATTCATGATACTAAATATTCATGACACTAAATATTCATGATTACTAAATATACATGAGACACATAAAACACTGAATATTCATTACACACTAAACATACATTAGGACATGAAGCACTCAGTATCCATGAGGTCTTATTTCAGCCACTCATTAGTGACACTCATGCAAAGCCCCAACTGTCATCTGTCCTAGACATACAAATAAAGCCCATAGCTGCTCATCAGGCTAACACTACAGCTCTTGGCCAGGCTCTCCAATAGAACAAGCAGGAGCTGATACCAGGCACCTCAGCCTCATTTCTGGCCCTCGTAACCACACCATCAGTGGGGAAGGCTGATGCAGAGAGAAACAAGACAAATGAACATGTGCAACACAAAATTCAAGTGCTGTGGCCCCTCCATTTACTTGTACCCCAGCCTAAGTGTGTTAATCCACTCCATTTTTCCCCACTGGTTTCTAACTTTATGCTTTAAATTGCTTTAATAAACAGCGATTTGTGCATCTTAAATCTGAGCTTACCATTCTATGGTAAACCATAGAATGTTTCCCATTCTACTCTTCGCTTCTGCTCTGGCTACACTGTCCCTCTTGCTTTGACTTAAATATCTCATATACGTTCATGCCTCAGGGCCTTTGCACTTGCTCTTTCCTCTGCCTGAAATACTATTCCTCCAGACATCTCCATGATTTGCTCCTTCATTTCATTTGGGTGTCTCTTGCCTGAACCTCCTATACAAAATTACATAATTGTACAACAAGTCTCTAGTTCTCTGACACCCACTGAGTGTTCCACAATTCAATTCGATTCTGACACTACTTGCAGTTAATGCAGACCCCACAAGGTTAAGAGTTTAGCCCCACAAAACTTACCCCAATTTGAATGCCAGCCACATATGCTCAGGCTACCCACACTTCTTCCCAGCCAACTATAAATCTGAGGGTTCTTACAATCAATACCCCTCAGGTTTGATAGTCTGCTAGAGTAACTCATAGAACTTAAGAAAGCATTGTACTTACGATTTTAGTTTTATCCCGAGGACACAATTTGGGAACAAACAAATGGAAGAGATGCCTAGGACATGGTAGCAGGTAGGGATAGGGGGTCCAGAGCATCCAAGCTATCTCCAGGAATGCCACCTTCCCAGTACATCGATATATTCACCAACCCAGAAGCTCCCCAAACCTCACTGTTAAATTTTATTTAACCAAATTTCATTACACAGTCATGATTTATAAAATCATTGGGCACTGGCCATTGAACTCTTATCTCCAGTCCTTCTCCCTTCTATAAGTTCCAACCCTTTATTCATGTGGTTGTTTCCTCTGGTGACCAACCCCCATCCTGAAGCCATCTATGTGCTTTTCGAGAGTCATCTCATTAGCATAAATTCAGGTTTGGTTAAAAGGGGCTCATTATGAATAAGGGAAGACATTTCTATCACTTAGGTAAGTCCAAGGGTTTTAGGGGCTCTGTAACAGGAAGCTGCACAATAAGTAGGACAAGGAGAAGAAGGAGAGACAGGAAGGAAGAAGAGACTGCCCAGGAGCACAAAGAGATCTCAGTGTCAGCCCCCTGGTAGCTAGTACACACTTCCCACCCTTGCTCCCATAATCCTCTCTGCCCTGCATTAAATCCACCAGTTTAGCTTCAGTTAGTTTGAATAGGTTTCTGTGATTTACAACAGAACTCCGCCACTAGGGCATAGTCACATTAGCAAGCAGGAAGTACACAGCCGAGCCTGCTGAGCATTCAGAGGAAGCCTCAGAGGCCCACAGAGCCACTTACCAGGAATGGAACAAGGCTGGGATTCACCTACTTGACCTTCTGGGAGGACATCACATTCATATTCAGCACCAATTCATCAGTTTCCACCACCAGATGTGTAAAGGAAACCTCTTTAATTGATCTTGAAGACACTGCTGGTCACCTATGAGCCCTCACCATGCTCACCCACTAGAGCCAGTCACAGGAATGTACCAGAGTCCCCTAGACTGGGGTTTCCAGGAGCTGTATTGCTCAGCACGAGGACACTCAAGATAGAAACCACTTACCGGTTGGCCACTGACAGGCACCAGGGCTTCCCTCAGCTATGTGGCCTTTTTTTTTTTTTGGCTCTGACTTTGCAAATCACTGAGACACTTGACAGAAGCCAGGCCAGGGGCAGAAATGAGTCATGGAAGCTTTCTACCTCTGGGCACATCTGCCACTCCCAGGTGGCCCATTGTGGCTGAGCTCCCAAGGCCATGATCAGAGGGCCCTATGCAGCTGCCCGCTGAGGGTCTCTCCATGACTCACTCTGCTTCACTGTTGGCCTGGAGGCAGCTCTGACCAGGACACAGTGCGGTCACCAAACTGTTGTCATAAAATCCATCTTTATGGTCTGTCTCTGAGTCGCTTATCAGTGAGGGGTTTGGGGGCAGCTGACACACAGGCACCTGGGAATTTCTGAGACTGAGCAGCGCATCAGGCCTGGAGGTTTAGGAGTTTTGGTCTCAAAGTCCCCCAAGTGACTGCTCATCTGCATATCAGGTCTTCCTCGTCCACAACTGTTCTGCAGGATCTGCTTTGCTCAGCTCTATAGAAACGTCTGGCTGAGCCACAGAGGGCCAAACTGGCCCACTCTGACTAGAAGGGCTGTGAGTATAGGGCCCAGGCACTCTGTCCCTAGGACACACCTGGCCCTTAGAAGGCATGCACGGAATGTTTCCCGAAAAAATTCAGCCTCTTGCAAAATTCCTTATTTGGAAGGAATTTCCTCCTATCCAAAGGGTTTCAGTCACTAGACCTGCTAAGTGGAACACTAGCCCACCCCCTCCAAGTTGGGGACCACAACAAGGGACCACTGAGCTTTCTATCCCACACTGGGGGATATTAGCCCTGTGCCCACCAAAACCCGGGAATGGTGGATGGAGGGAGGCAGGGATAGAAGAGAGGGGGGCTGTGATGAGGAAGTAAGAATAAATACCTCCATAAATCTGTACGAAGATGAGTCACTAACTAACAATTCTAGTTCCCTAACTTTCCTGGCTGAAGGATTAAGTTACTTTAAAGCACTGAAGGTAACAAACTAGCAAATTTTCTAATACTGGGAAATAGAGTGCTGTGTTTTTAAATGTCTCCTGGCTTGGACGTGAGGCAGTTCTGATGTCCTTGAAAGAGAGGTCATGATTCTGGGACTTAAGAGCTCACTGTCTTGCAGGGATGCCAAACAGGGTTCAATTTGCATGTCAACTTTGATCTATTTTCAGTGGCTGCCTGGAGAGCTGGGCTGAGAAGGTTGTGAGGTCTCGCCCACACTTAGCTGGAGAGAGCTGTAATGATTAACCGCTTCTCTTATGGACTCAGGTCAGGAGTTCTGGCCCACCTGCACCAACTTGCCACTCCATGTAGATAGAGCAGGTTGACAACTCTGCTGGGCCTGGCCACGGGCTGATCAGATCATGAACTTGGACTCTGAACCTGCACACATACTTGTTGTGGGCATTGTCAGTGTCTTGCTTGGTTCATTATAGCTCTGGAGGTCTTTTTTTTTTTGCTCTGAATCTCCAAGTTTGTCATGTTTCCTTTCAATTTATTTTCAAATGTCTATATGAAAAAAAATAATAAATCTCACTGATATATATTGTGCCTCTGAGAAGCTCCCAAGTTTATTCCTGTACATGACTCGAGTGGCGCCCACCACAGGAAGGAAACTGAGTTCAACCCAGCAGCTCACTTACGAAGGACTCCCTTTTTCAGGTTTCCCAACTTGGAAAAGCTTTCATTCCATGGAAAACTAATATGCCTTGTAGTGTGAGGATTTTTAACATGTATATAAAGCATATCTTGCTGATACATGGTGAGCTCAATTTAGCTCTCAGTTTTTAAATTTTCGATCTACAGAAGCTACTAGTCATTATGTTAAAATCTGGACCATCCAATTCTCTTTAAAAAGCTAGAAGATCTGGTCCATCTTTGTCCATGTTAGGCAAGCGAATATCCCCATTATATTTTAATGGGCTTACTAGGAGCCTTTATATCTGTGGATAAGGGGCCAGGCAGAAGATCTGAGTTTCATTTTATCAGTTGATTGTCACGACTTGGGGTGGGGGTGTGGTTAGAAGTTACTACTTGCATCTGGTGGGAGAGGCTGGCTAAACATCCCACAATGCACAGGACAGTTCCCTTTCCCTCCTCCTCCCCCAACAAAGAATTTGCTGGTCCAAAATGTCAGTGGTACAGAAGTTGGCAATCTCTGCTTTAGAGAGTAATTTTGTTAGGAAAATCCATGACAGAAACATTGCTCATAGTGGGCTTCACTTTGTTTTCTCTCCCAGAGTTAACCGAAAGCAAACATGTATGACTCAGGCTTTTGCAGGAAGCAGGGAGTGGATGACTGTGGTTAGTAACAAAACAATAATAAACTGCATTGCCTGTCTTGTCTCTTTTTCAGACTCAGGGAGGGAATGATATGACCAGTAATTATCATTTAAATTGCTCTTTTATCCTGTATCAATCAGAGCTATTCATTCTGGTTACTTTCAAAGTCTTGGGCTGAAACACACTAAATCAGGGTCACAGCCACTGCAAATATATAAGGCCCGCCATCCTACTCTGCAACTGTTAATGAGGGACTGAATATCAATGGCAAGTTTCCATGAAAAAGCCATTAGAGATCCTAGTCTAGCAACAAATGTTTCTATATGGCACCTATTACCTTGTTTTTAATATTCTGTGTTCAATGGGACCATAGCTGTAAACAACTCTCCAGTCTCCCTTGGCCATGAAGTTAATTTGCACTGTGTCAGCTCTGCAGGCTCTTCGCATATGTTGAGGACAAGCAGATATGAGCAGGCCTGGAATGAATAATGTTTAGTAAAATCAATAAACCCTATTATTAGTCGCTAAGGGGACTGATTTTATGTCTATAAAAGTAAAACAATTAGAACCATATTAATGGCAGATTCATCATAGTAATATAATGGAGCCAAGCATGCTTGTCTTTTGGGAATCTTTAATTTGCCATTCAGTACTGACTATGTACTCAGCTACAGAAGTAGCACACATAATATAAACAAGCTCTGGCCTTTGGCAATTCATGTTGTCATCAGCAAAAACAACACTGTAACAGTAAGGGAAAGAAACAAAACTTCATTTAGTGATTAATGTAAACCAGTCATGCACACTGTTCCTATAAAAGCCTAAGGGGAGAGACTATTCAAATCGCATTGCGCTTTTGGTCATGTATTTCTCTGTATTTACCAGCATTGCTGTTTGTTATAGTAGCAGGGTTAAGCATGGTCTGGTGCACTCATTTATACCCTACCTATTTAGGCACTTCACTAGGAATGACTATAAGCCTGGTCTATAATAAGCAGACATCCAGTCATTTTGCAGCTGAAAGTCAAAATTGGCTTCCATAAGATTTTAAAAGTACTTATTACTAAAAGCAGGAAAATCATCTGGAATCTATAGTATTGCCTAGCCACCAACAGGAACACAAAAATTCATCTGAAGATGTAAATTGACCTCAGTTCTACTTCTGTTTCGACAATTGAATTGTTTCGTTAAGTTCTAGAACTAGAGCAGTGTGTAGATGACCAACAGACATAACACTAAATCAGGAGTCCCCAAATTCCCAGGCCACAGATCCCGACCAGTCTGTGGCCTATCAGGAACTGGGTCACACAGGAGGAGGCGAGCAGCAGGCCAGGGAGCAAAGCCTCGTCTGCATTTACAGCCACTCTCTATTGCTTGCAGTAATGCCTGAGCTCTGCCTCCTGTTAGATCAGCGGTGGTACTAGATTCTCACAGGAGCACAAACCCTACTGTGAATCGCTCACGCGAGGGACATAGCTGGCATGCTCCTTGGGAGAATCTAATGTGCTGAGGTGGAGCTGAAGTGGTGATGCTAGCACTGGGAGTGGCTGCAAATACAGATGAAAATTAGCATTGAGGTTTGACTGCACAGAGACCATAATCAATCAATTGTTTGCAAACTCATATAGAAACCCTATCAGTGAGTGGCAAGTGACAATTAAGCTGCATCTGGTGACAGGCTTGATAGTGGCAAGTGAGTTGACATACTTCAATTGTACAGATGCATCTGGTGGCAGGTTTTAAGTCAGAATCCCACACTTATTTTAGTTGTGAATGGCCCACCCATTATTTTGTTTACTACTTCTGTCTGCACCTCTTTCCCCTACTGCGTACTTGTCTCAGATGGGACCATCTAGTTGTAGGAAAGCAAGCACAGGGCTCCCACTGATTCTGCATTATGGTGAGTTGTACACTTATTTCATTATATATTACAATGTAGCAATCATAGAAATAAAGTGCACAGTAAATGTAATGTGTTTGATTCATCCTGAAACCACCCCCATGCCCTGGCTATGGAAAAATTGTCTTCCATAAAACTGGTCCCTGGTGCCAAAAAGGTTGGGGACCGCTACATATTCTGAAGACAGGAAACATACTTGTTTAACTGGTATGAGACTAATTACATCAAGTGTTCAAGGCTACATCTGGATATGATTTCAGAACTGAAAACATTTGATAACTTAAAAAATGATGAGAGTATGTGACATACTCTTAAGTGTAGCAATAAACACTATTTTTTTTTTAAATAAATGACAACATGGATGGCATCTAAAAGAAAAACAAATTAAAAATTGAAAGATTCTCCTAATAAAATCTATTAAGAACATGGACTAAAGTCAAAGCCAGACAGCAAAAGCAACTTTACGGTGGTTTTCCAAAAGCAGAGGGAACCTTTCTTTATGACTGCAAAAATCTTTTCATTTGTGAAACACAGGCATCTAAGTAGGGGAACTAAGGATTATACCACGACAAATTTTGCCAACTTAAAGAACGTTTTAGAAAACCAACTGGTAAAACTGTCATTAGTAATTATAGAAAAATCGTAAAAACTTACAGCTGGAATGAAGCACTGAAATCAACCCGTCCAAACACAGGAGCAGATTGATACTTGAAGGTTTTTGCTCTTCCTTTCAATCTCACAGTGATGCTTTTAAGGGCAGATATGTGCATGGATCCCTTCCTCATTTCCTTTAGTGAGGCCTCCCAGCTCACTCTACTTAGAATGACAAATCCCCAGACATGACCTCCGCCCACTCCCATGCTTTATTTTTCCCCGTAGCATTTAATAACCACCAAATATACAGTAAGTCTTCACTTAACATTGTCAATAGGTTCTGTGATTTCAAGTAAAACAACATCTAAGGAAACCTGTTTTACCACAGGCTAAGTAATATAAAGTAAGAGTTAAGTTTCTGTGGCATCTAATCAATGATATAATGAAAAGAAGTTGAATGAAACAATGATATTCGAGGACCTGTTGTATCCTGCATATTATATATTTTATTATGTTTCCCCCACCTAACTAAAAAATTCAAACTCTATCAGAACAGAAATTTTTGTCTGCTTTGCTCACTTCTATACCCCAGCATATTATAATGCCTGAGATAAAGTAGGTGCCCAATAAATATTTGTTGGAAGGAAGAAAACAAGAAAGCAATTGTTCTGTACATCTAACATAAAATAGTCTAGCAAAACAATTTAATGACAAGTAAATTAATGGCTAACGGACTGACTTTTCACACATTTTATCTACTGTCCACATGTCACAAGATTTAACATCTTTGGAATATCAGTCCATATGAAAGAAACCACTACCAACTAGCAGTGATATTATGCTCCATGTTTGGGGAAAATACCTAGCAAATATGCAGATATCGACTGAATTAAATACAGTATTTGGTTGTTATAACTGTGTATCATGTAAGAAAAGTTAATATCTGTATACTGCATCTTATGCATTGGACAGTCATAGTATTAGGAAACCTTTCATTGAAAATTAGAACTATTACGAGGCAGCTGGAAATAACATGAGACCGACAAGAAGCCATTATAAAAAAAAAAAAAACTTTTTAATTCTGATTGCCAAATTATTTAAGGCAGGTATAAAAAAGGAAAGCATTCAATATACATTTTACATAAAATAAACTAGATTACAGCATAAAACAAGTAACCAGGCAATGGCGTTAAAGTCTCTCTCTTCTAAAACTGGATAATTGTAAACATTAAAAAAAAAAAAAAAGAAAGGACTGCAGGACTATTCAAGTAATAGAACAATCACAGATGTCTCTGGTATGCAGGCTATTGGGTTATTTGCCATTCAAGATTATCAAAAAAATGACACCTCATTATTCACAGATGCTCATTATTTCCCCCATTTAATCTTTACATTATGTACAACACAGTTTTTGTGGTACTGGCAACCCCATGCCTTCCAAAAGTATTTTTTCCACAATACACAAGTACAAACAGTGACTACAGGAACATTTTACACTGATGCGTCTTTAACAGGAGCCACCAAATAGACATCTAAATTGTACCAAGTGTCATCATCACAGTTAGCCTTTCTGAGGGGCTTATGGGAAATATATGACGGATATTCAAGGTTCAGGCACACCGATACATAACATTATTTATTTACAATTTAAAAGGAAAAGAAAAAGAAAGTAGGCAGCCTTTTGTGGCTAACACTTTTCAACATGACAAGTACATTTTTATTTCCTTTACTGAGTGGTTTGCAACTGGGCAGCAGACCCTGTGTGGTGCGAGCCTGGTTACTGATACAAAAAGTAAAGAATATATATATATGTATATATACATATATGTATACGTATATATATATATAAAACAGAAGTTTAATTACAGCAACATTTGTTACTCTGTGATAAAATCTGTAATTTACAAAAATGAAATGACTGGTTTTTGCCTGCCATTAAGGCATTTCAAATTAACACCATGGAACTGATGTCTGTATAAAGCGCTTCCCCATGTGACCCGGTCACATGACAACGTACATATCCAATCTTGTTATTCTCTGCAAAAGAAAAGAAAACCTTAGCATAGAGTTTTATCCATATTTGACACTGAAAATATGAAAACCATTAGACTGATAGGCTTATTCTAGTTCTATTTAATTCATAGAATTCAATCCCATAGAAAGTGAATGAACACAACTTGAGGGATAATCAAAAATAACAAAGAATAAATATTATCTTTAGCATTATAAAATAAACTTTTCCATTGGCGACTTTACACACAAAGGGTATCATAGTAAATATTTTAACAGAGCTCTGAGGATAACCTAAGAAACATTCCAACTGTGTAAAAAAGAATCGGTTCTACAAAAATGAGATTCCTGTGAAATGTAGTGGCATAAAAGCACATAATTACAATAATTTAAAACCCTGAGGACTTAAGTTTTTTATTTAAAACACCTATACTTGCTTCCTCCCACCCATTAGTATGTCTCTCTCTGAAAAAAAAACAAAGAACAAACAAATACACAAACTTATTCAAAAAGTGGAGGATATTTACCTTCTTTGTGCAGGAAACATTCCTGATGCAGATGCCTGGGCAGCCACCTGCTGAGAGGCAACGAGGGCAGCAGAGGTCAAGCCTAATGGGGAAAAGAATGCAGGATTCCTGTGACATTCACAAAGATAAGAGTAGATACAGGCCCAGTGGGGAAGTGCTCCAGACCCAATATGTCCTAAACACACACATGAAATGTTTAATGCAGCAAAGCAGAGTACAAACCACTCGGTCTAACCAATGTCTAGTCCTTTATCAAATATGTTGTGGTTTTCCTAATAGCTAGTCAAAGAGAATGTAGCATTCCATCTCTCTGGCTCTGCGTGGTGCTAAATGGCTTGCATGCATTCCTGAATATGAAGCTCAGGAGAAATAATAAGGACCAGGTACCAACAGGAATCCAAAGTCACAGCAAATTACAGAAGTGACAAGCTATTTGCGTAGAATACAATACTTTCATAATAACTCTTATCACTTCAGCATTTTCCCCAGTGATCACACACAATGCATCCCACAAGGTACATGGAATCAGTGAACCAAACTTAGAAATAGTCTTAACTTATACCATGAGAAAGGGAACAGTCAGAGAAGGTAATGGCTCCAAATGGAATGATGTTGCCAATAGAAAATTATTATTATTATTTTAAATTTATTTTTTTATTTTTGTATTGTTAAATTTAATGGGGTGACATTGGTTGGTAACAATTAGGTAGTTTCCAGATGTACAAGTCCACATCACATCACCCATGCATCGCATTATGTGCCCACCTCCCAGAATCAGGTCCCCCTCCACCACCATATATCTGGTGCCCATTCCCACCTCCCCCCACAAGAAAATTATTTTAAATCCCATAGTAAACAACTGTGGGGGGGACAAAGGAAACCAACGCAAACCTAGGGATAATTACTTTCTCCTTCTATGTCCTTTATGCTCTCTTTAATCACCACTAGTTGATACCCAGTAACATGAGCTGAATAAATAAAAATGACCAATTCACATCTATAGCACTTCCTACTTTTGGAAGTATCTTGAAACATATCAGCTTGCATTCATATAGCAGAGTAGGAAGCAACTTGGCAAGCACTATGGATTGAATTATGTCCTTCCCCAACCCCCTGTGTAGAAGTCATAACCCCCAAGGTGACTTTATATGGAGACAGGACCTAGAAGGAAGTAATTAAGATTAAATGAGGTCATAATGGTGTGTGTTTGTGTGTGACTGATGCAACAGGATTTGTGTCCTTATAAGAAGAGACGTCAGAGAGTAACTCTCTCTTCCTCTCCAGGAGCACATAGAAGATAGCAAGATGGCGGCTGCCTGTGAGCCAGGAAGAGAGCTTTCGCTAGAAATCCACCATGCTGGCATCCTGATCTCAGACTTCCAGCCTCTCAGATCTATGAGGGAAAATAAATTTCTGTTGTTTAAAGCTGTAGAGACTGTGATATTTTGTTATGGCAACCTGAGCTGTAAGACAGCAAGTTACTAGCAAGTGATCTGTTGGTTGAGACAGTGTCACTGTCCACATGCTTTCAGGTGACAGAGTTAGGACAAATGGCACATGCTCAGCTAAACCACCAGGAATTAACGGCTCCCTCACATCAATCCTTTGGCTTTTTAAAAGATGTTTCTCCATCTTTTGGGGAAGAGTCACAGCAGTAATGGGCTTCGGAGTCCCTTGAATTTGGTTATGGAAGTGTTAAGGCTGATTGTGTGACTCCCGTTACTTCCACGAGAAAAGAACAATGTAAAAGAAAGATCTGCAGAAACCAGGACAAGTAATTCCACCAAAGCCTCCCACCCTGCCTCCCTTTTTGCCACAATTTCCCTGAAGCAGCTATCTGATCTGCTGATTGTTATATTCAGTGCCCCAGACACTGGCCTCCACCCTCAGTCTGTGAGATAACAGTGGGACTCTGATAACATCAACAAGTGACAATTATTAAGTGGTAGCCACATTGTGTCTCAATAGAATACAAAGATGTGGGAATAGCCTTCCTTACTTGTGCCACTAAAAAAGACAAGGAAGTGTTAAAAAATAAAAAACCCTCCCCAGGAGTAATGTTAACTCAAATATCAATTATTTTTAAGACATGAAAGGCAGTTTTGGAAACTGTTTTCCAAAGCAGAATGGACAAAGGCACAAAAACAATAGAGCTTCTGACCTTGAAAGGGGTCGTATTGGCCAGGGATTAGTGGGTAACCCATGCCAACGTGGGTGTGGTGATGTGTATGCAGGTGCCGCTGGCTGAAGGGGGAGTGGCGATCCCTCTCCCTTTCTGCTTCCCGTTCCCGCTCAGCTGTAGCCTTCTCCACAGGCTGCAATACAAAAGAGAGAGTCCCCTCCTTAGTCCCCTGAAAACAACTAGTAGGTGTTCTCAATCATCTTTATCCCTTAGTTAAAAAGTAAATACATAAGATACTTACAATTCCTTATTAATTGAACATCATCTCAAAAAAAAAAAAAAAAAGCTTCTGTTTTAGTTGGAATGAAAGTCAGGAGGACTCACAGATAAAGATTCATAAATCATCTTTTCTAGTCTCTTTGTCGAGTCTCCGGTGGACCCACTCACATCACAGGCCCTATATTTTAATTTATTCAAAACTCCTCTTTCTTGCTAGAACCACCCTGTCCTTTCTTTTGTCTCTCTTCACGACAGTCTCTAGGACTAAAAGTTGTCTTCCTTTTTGAGGTGGGGAGCTGGAGTTGATGGGCGGTGGCATAGCCATCTTTCACACAGACACACGTCTCTATGACTTCAGTAGATTAATAAGGACACAACAATGAGTCAAAGCCCAAACAGAGCAGACACAGCCACCACACAGCCAAATGACTCACTCTGGCATTCAAGAGCATCAAAGTATCTTATATCCAAAATATTTCACACCAAAAAATCAGTCCCGATGAATTTAAATGTTCACCTAGCAAGCATCCTCCCAGGCAGCCAAGGTTCAGTATAATAGATTTTGTAACAGAAAAGCTTGCATCCACCATACACACTGTAACCGTTTTTCCCCCTCATGTGTGAAACCATCTTAGGTTTGAACATTCCATTCTTTATGTATTAGGATAAAAACAGCATCCAGAAATCACAGCTGGGTTCCAAAACCATTTATATGTCAAGACTGTGCTCTAGCCTGCCCCCTTGCCTCCCCCAAACACAGTCCTTTTAAATAACAACAAAAGCAAGCTTACAGCAGGGGACTTGCTACGGTACTGGCTGGCATGCTGCTGGAGCAAATCCAGTGCTTTAGATTCAGTGGTTGTTTTCGTGGTGAGGCTCGGGCTGGTATTGACTTTCTCTGCCTCTTCTCTCCCTGACATCTTCCCATAAACAGGATAATGAAATCCTGGAGAGAGATAGGCCCCTGCAGATAAACAACAGACGCCACATCAAGTTACGGGCTACATCTTATAAAAAAAAAAAGAAAGAAAAATTATTCGGATTACATGAATTTGGAATAAAAGTCATAGATCTTAAAATAGCGGATTATATTAAGAATGGGCTACATCATAGTTAAACTGTGCCTAGGTTCCCCGATTTCCTTCTCCCAGTTAACTCATCCTGATAAACGAAGGCTAGAAACAGAATTGAGCTTACAGCCATTGCATACATTTATGTGGCTGCATAAATGAAAGGAATAGTAACTATAATGATTATGACAGTAAGTGCTTAGCATATTTTCACAGGCAATAAAGTGTCTGTCAGTCTAACAGCCACAGCAACCCATCAGAGCTTATGGAAACAATAGCTGAAGTCTCTTAACATTTCATCTTTAAAAAAAAAACCACCTTATATTAAATCAGTTTCATCTTTGGGACTTTGAATAGCATAAAAACAAGCAAAACAAATGTCACTCTTGAAGTCTCTAATTGAACCTGAGTTTTTAATAGCTAAGATACAAACACAGCCTCTCCCCTCCAGTATCGTTGGAACCCACAACACGTACCAGGGTAACTGTGCATTAGGACAGGAGAGACAGCCCGGTATGCAGGGTGGCTGGGGTCGTACATCTGTGGGTAAGGATAAGCATGCAAGTACTGTATGTAGGACTGATGCTGACTCATGGGCGAGGAGACAGCCACTCTCGTTCCCCGAGAGTCCTTCCAGTTCACAGGAGTCTTTCGATCCTCATTTTTCAGTTTGCTCTCCTCCATGGACTGAGAGTCAGGACGTTTGGCCTCTTTCGGCTCCTCTTTAATGCTGGTTAATGAAACCGGAAGGCTGGTCACGCCACTCTCTTTATTGGGAGTTTTCCTGGGACTATCTTCTTTTAATTTCCTCTCTCTATCAAGGTCTTCTGACTTTTGCTGATCTAGGTATTTGGGCTGGTACACGTAATGATGCCATGTCCTTGAATCTGGATCCTGATTTTTTAAAACAAAATTTGTTTCAAAATTTTAATTTTAAAGAAAAACCCATTAATCACCATGACAGCACTATTACTATTACTTCTAACTTAACATTTATTCACGAACTAGCACTGTGCAAAGGGCTTTACCTCCTCTCACGGAATGATCTTGTCTGAGGTAGACATAATTACTGATCACTTTCACAAAAGACAAAAGCAAAGCTCTTAAAGTTCCAGGTAACATCAAGGTCACACTGCTGCCCAAGTGTGGAGCTGGGCTTCAAGTGTAGGTCTGCTGGATTTCAGAGCTGGGCCCTTAATGTCATTTCTCAACATTCAATAACATCCTCAGACACATTAAATCTGATTCTCTTTTTCCTTTCAACATCTCACATAGGTCAGAAGAACTTTTAAAGCTCCAAGTCAAGCCAATAATAGCAAATGTAAGTAATGATTAGAGCAATTAACACCATTTAGGGGAAAACTTTTCATCCCATTACATTTTCTTCATCTGCAGTAGACTCTTAATATATCAGCCCATGTCTCATTATGTGCTAAAACCTTAATCGAAACAAGATTTCAAATTAATAACACACATTATGGCTTTTCTATTAGAAAACAAAGCCATCTATAACCCTGCTGCTCCAAACTGTATTATTGTAATACAGCCCTATGAAGCCACAGTATGACGGAGGCCTCCCGGGAGGGGAAATTAGGATCCTAAATGGACCCTGTGCCCCCGTCCCATTCATGGTATAAACCCCCTGGGTACTTAGGTCCTAAGTGAACTTGCAAACCTGTGCCCAAGGTCCAAATCTGGGGCAGAGACGAGTATTAAGAAAGGACTCTTGCTCTGGTTCACCAGGGACATCTAAGCACAGGAGTGGGCTGAGGGGTAGGGGCGCTGGGAAATACCGGAATGAATAGTCATGGGACTGTAGAGGGTCTGGATGTCTGAAACGGGACGGAAAGTGGTAGCACACGTGTGGTTTCATGGGGACTGATTTCTGGAAGTGTGCACATGTAACCTTGGGCTGGCTGACGGTGCAGCTCTGGGGAATCTCCTCTCTCTCCTCACAGGGGATCCACACTGAGCTCCATGTTGGGGCAGTTAGCACAGAGTGTCCAGCAGAAATCCAGGCATCTCAGACACAGTGGGCAAGACAGCTGGATCCCAAGTGTTATTAAAAAGATGAGTGGGAAACGTGAATTTAGGGACCCAGTCTTAATATTCCTAAAAGATACCAAGAAAAATTTGGAAAATGTTTTAGAGATCAGACTCAGAACCTCAGAGTTACATCAGCAGGGAGCTCAGTGGCCACGTGGCAGAATTCCCACACGATGGATTCAATAAGAAATTAAGGGACCATGTCAGGTTCACAGTTAGTTAATGGCATCGTGGAACATGAAAAGCACATGTTTCTTTTGACTACACAACATGACAAGGAAATAGGGAGCAATGTGTACTTTAGAGGTGCACAATAATTCCCAAGAGAATCGTTTAGAATACTTTTCAAGAGAAGAGGAATCAACCCTAGTGACAGCCCTTGGTTTATTTCCTGTGAAGACGTCTAACCAGATCAAGCCCAGACACGTGCAGATCTCAGACTGCTCTCTCCCTGTGGGGGCCACGCTCCCCAATCTTACTTGTTTAAATCTCGAGGTTGGGTCTACACCTGTCTGCTTCATAGAGTCCATGACAGATTTCATTTCTACAGCCTCCTTAATAAGCTGGTGGTTTTCCATCTGCTTAGCTTTGAAGCTGTCGGCCTGAAGCTGCTGCTGGTGATTGGAGAGAAGCTGCGATTTACCTGTCTCCTCAGTTTTATTAGGCACTGACAGCCCTAGTTTAGAATGGTTTTTGTTAGGCTCCGGGGTAGAGGGAGCTTTTGAAATTGTGGCCGACGGCATGTTTTTCTGCTTACTGTCCTCCTTGCCCAGCTCTTTCAAGGGGAGTTCATTTTTCCTTTCACAGTCTCCTCTCCCAGTCTGGGCCATTTTCTGTTCTGCCAGCCTCTGGTCCTCATAGTACTTCTCATACTGCTGTCTGTAGGCAGGGCTGGTGGCCATCAGAGACTTCTGGTCCATATAGAGCCCGTAGGCGTACTGGCCATAATAAAGTGACTGAGCCAGGGCAGGGTGTCTCTGTGTGATCACCGACTGATGCTGAGGCTGCAGGGATGTGGAAATGTGGTCCACTCGCTTGGCATCGAGCTGCTCGGCCTTGTCTTTCTTGTCTGCGTCCTCCTCAGACTCCTTCTTGATCTTCATTCCCTGCGTGCTCCCACCGTTCCCAGCCACAGGGGCGCTCACCTGCCCAGGGTGCATGTAACTGGGAGAATAATACGGATCGTAGCCATGGTAATAGGGAGAATGAGACTCTTTCATTTGAGAGGATGGCGCTGTGGTTGAAGAATGCCCTTTTACAACGCCGTCCTTACTAGACATGATGTCTGACGGGGAACTGGCCTTTGACCTCATGCCCTCCGACCTGCTGTCAGACCCGCCGTCATCGGCGGCATCGGATATGTCGGAATAGGCGGGGCTGCTCGTCTTGGCCGCAGCACCGTCTGGCCCGTTTTGTGTCAACACGTGCAGTGGGGCCATGGGCGCCTGCCCGTTCACCAGAGTGCTGCACTCCATTCTTGAGGCGCTCCCTATGGAAGGGCTGGGCGCGTTGTCTGTGAACGTGTAGACCTTATCAGCCTCGGCTTTGATGCTGGCCATTCGACTCTCTTGGGACTCCGACAGCCCATTAGCCAGCCCTTCACTCTTGCTGAGATGGTCCTTTAAAAAATGCCCGGGGACATCCTTCCCAGCCCCCTTGGCGTCCTCTAGCTTGGCCAGCTTGGCCTCCCCTTTGGGGCTTCCCGTCTCTTTCCCTTCTTTGTCCTTGAGTTTCCGCTTCTCCTTTTTCTTTTTATCTTTGAGGGACACGAGAGCTGGGTTCACGGTGACGGGCTCCCCCATAATTGTGGGCTTTGGTTGAATGGGCTTTAACGGAGGACTCTTTGGTGTGGCCTGCACAACCGTGGTCGTGAGGGAGGGCAGTCCCGGGATGGTCCCCGTGGTGGTGCTCGTAAAGGCTGCGGTGGGGATGGCGATGAGTTGCGGGGGGGTGGGGGCTGGGGCAGGGGCAATGGGCCGCGCCGTTTTCAGTTTGGCGAGGTTTTTGTCCGTTTTGCAATTGTTGGCCTTTTTGCCCTTTTCTTTTTCTCCCGAGTTTTTCTTGTCAATGAAGCCTTCTGCTTCCAGTTTGGGCATTTCAGCGGCGAGGCTGCCGTCTGCTGCTGAGCAACTGTCCAAGGTGGCCGTCATGTTGGAGATGACGGGGAGGTTGTTCAGGTCATGGTGAAGGCCCTTCTTTTTGCCAGAATTCTTCCCAGCTTTAGATCCGATAACAGAACTGGGGCCATTGCTCATGAGCTCCCTCTTTCCCTTAGGGGTCCCGGGGAGGTTCCCTGAGCCAGGGGACGCCGGAGCCTTCACCTGGTCATAAGCGGAGGCACCCGTGTTTGGCTCCCCGCAGTCGAGTGCCACGTTACTCAGTGCCTCCTCACAATCCGAGATCTTGTCTTCACTGTCAGGTTCAAACTCCAGCTTGTTCTCTGGGTCCAAGTGTGCATGAGCCTGGTGGTACCTCAGGCCGTTAATGTGCTTGTACTTTTTGTTGCAGTTTGGGTGGGGACAATCGATTAACACTGGAGAGGAACAGCCTTGGTCCAAAAAAGTCGTCTCTGGTTTCCCCTGCGGGGTGGTGGGAGTGCTTCTAGAATTTGTGCGGACACGCTTCCCAGGCTTATTGTCCTCGGAGCTGGAGTTCAGGTCGAGCTCCATCGGAGGCTTGTTTTTCCTTTTGTTTGTGGAGGAGGGGCTGGCTTTGATGTCATCCGCAGCACAATTGGGGGGTGTCCTTCGCCCACTGGCGTTGAGGCTTCCCCGTCTCCCTTTCCCATTGGCTCCCCCTCTGTTCTTGTTCTGCAGCCCTCTGGACTCAGTGAAGCTGGCCTCAGAGCCCGGGGCAGCGGCAGCAGACCTTGCTCTCTTCCCTCGGCCCCGGCCACCTCTCATTTCCAGGTCACTTGTCGGTGACTCACAGAACCTAGGGGAAGCAAGTAACAGACATCAAAGTGAGTAGCCCCAAAAGAGCCAGGTGAAATCCCAAGGCACACAATGCAGTAAGTAACAGTTAACACCCTAGTAGCTTGAGAGCTAGGTCCCGGTATGGAAAAGACACCCTATTCTCCCACTGCCAATTTCAACACCTGCAAAAGAACAGGCTACCAATGGCTTATATGCTGCCTCAAAACCAACAAAAAACAGTTCAGGTAGCCAGCTTCAACTCCAGTTCAAATTCCCATTTTGAGAGGAGAAGAAAACAAAGAAGAGAGAAAAGAAGCAGGGAATAGAGATCTCCTGGCAGACAAGAAATCCAGCATCTGCAGTTTAGTGTGCTCAATCCTGAATTGCTCATTTCCCTTATACGTGGTTTCAATTACAGGCAGACTTTTATGTATTATTCATTTCTCTATATAGTTTCCTTGCACAAAGAGGGTGGGAGGAGGCCAGGGCAAGGAGAGGAAGGAGGAAAGAAAACAGAGCCTGAAATACAAGGCTTGGTGCGTACCTGGGAGGGGCCCAGTCGTGCTTGGTACAGTCCAGTAAGGTCCCAACGTAAGTTTTGTTCCTCCACGTGACATTGACGACTAGAACACCTGCAGGAGTGGGGAATGAAGGAGGACCGTGGTTAGCACCGATTATTCTATTTTCAGTCCATTTATTATTAGTATCATTCTGATTTTTACTAGCAAAGTTCTGTTCTCATGTGCTATCAAAAACTGTGGTTTGCATTCTTCCTCTTTCTGGTTTCAGTGACCTCAAATGAAAACCCACAGGAAGTGTGTGTGTGTGTGTGTGTGTGTGTGTGTGTACTCATGCACATGAGGTACAAAAGGGTATGGCTTTGTGTGAGAGTGTAATCAAGATACTGCTGACAGAAGGAAATGGTTTTTGCCATGTCCTGCTGTAAAATAGCAACACTCACCTCTTAATTTTTCTATTATTACACATAATTGCTTTCGTTTGGCAAGCAGCCAACAAAAACGAAGCGCCAGTTACCAGCGCTTAAACCAGAAGGTGACTGAAAGCAATCGGTTTTGTTTCCAATTCTACAATATAAAACAATGGTGATTTTTTTAATTTAGAAAAAATTTATGTGTGCGCACAAAAATAGGAATAGAGCCGGGGAAGCAAGGGCTTAGAATCCAGATTGCAGACAGTCGGCTGTGATTTCTCTTTTTCCTAATCCTCTCCTCTCTGGTTTTGTGAGACAAGAATCAGCCTTGGTATGGTATCTGTTTCACTGTTTGGTCTTGTTTCATATTAAGGACTCCTAAAATAGCCCTCTTAAGAAAATAAATGTGCACAATAGGTTTGCTCTGGGGGTTATCTTTAGAATTAACTTTAGTAAGCATTTGCCACAGAGGATTAGAAAAAAACTCAAACCAGCACACTTGTTTCCTGCAAGCCATTCTGCTTTTCCCAACTGCTTTGCAGACAGACAATTTAATTTAGCACTGCATCTGTGAATTACTAAACTTAAGTGCACTTAGTATACCAAATGTCATAGGGAAACAAAATATAGCATCCTCTTCATTTCACTAGAGGATAAGAGCCATAGATATATTTTTTTAAGTTACTCTTTAAAACATATACACGGACCGAGATTTTAAGACATACATAAAATATTAGGGTACAGAAATGATATATTTAAGTGAGCCTTTTCTTTTTCTATACCTACCCCCACACTCTCTCTTGGAAACACCAAGGGGCATTACTCAAAGTCTATTTGTAGCTGGTTTGCTTACTTGCTCACTGCCATTTTGAATTTTACAGAAACCCTACACTGACCTCCTTTATAGTAAGGGACACCTCACAAGGTATGGCTCGTTTCCTTGGGAATGTTCTAACAGCAGGGAAAATATTTGAATGGTTGGGACTCAAGTAGTGGGGAAGGAAGGATTTCTTTCAGAAGTCTCAAAAAGAGATTTAAAAATTGTTTCCCATATGGTCAACGTTGCTATTACTTAGACGACAGCTGACTTTATTCACTGTAGCAGTCCTCTAGCAGGGGCGGGAAATGCCAGCATCTCTCAGATCACTGCTGATTCCATTATGATTCCCTCAGGATTTTGTTTTTTTTCTTTCCTTAAACCATTGAGTATAAAAATTCATATTGGGATGAGAATCAACGGTAATTAGGCATTTGGTCAAAATTTGCACAAGACATAACAATTGGAGGAAAGGATTCTTTATGAGCACATCCCTTCAGGAAAAGGGAGGGGGTAGGAGAGGAGGGGAAGGGGAAGACAGAGCTGGTTTTCTCATCATCTGCTCTCTGGGGCACTGTGTGTGGTGTCAAAGACCTTTGCAGCTGCTTAAAATTCTTTAGCATGTCAGCTATATTTACAGTGCAGGAATATATCAGTATTGCCAGAAGGTTACCGCATTTTAGCTTTAGATGCAATAGGCCGAATCACTGCGTTCCAGAGTCCCTGATGTAGCACAAATGTATAATTAAAATTGCTTGAAAGGAAACATGAAAGAAACAACAAACCCTCCATTCTTGCAGTAATAAAATTAAAAACAGGAAAAGTCTGCACAGACACTTAACATTTGTCTGCAGTGAAAGGCTTTTGTTATTGCTTTTCCCCTAAGGGTTTCGCGTTTCCAGCAAACGCTGGCCGCGGATTGGCCGGCGCCTGCTGGGAATGTTCGAGTCTGATTGGCTGGGCCGGGGCGGCCCGGAGCCTGGAGGAGGGAGGAGGCTGCGGCCCCAGCGGCGGCGGGCCAGGCGGGCTTCCCGCGGCCAGAGCGGCCTGCAAGCGCAACCTGCTCGGTGCATCACCGCGGGCCGGTCCAGGCGACCAAAGCTGCATCTGGTGACAGTGCCGCCTTGCCACCACTACCCATGCTGCTCGGCTCAGCGCTGCACGCCACTCAGCCCCGAAACCTCAGTGCCGAATTCCTGATCTCCAAACAGGACAAAGGGAAACCTGGAGGCCGGCGAGAGGGAAGGGACTCCCCCACCCCCAAACAAGCAAACCCATGGTTATGTGGGGCTACCGTTTCAAGCTGCCACAAAGGCTAAAGTCCAGTTGCAACTTTCACACTGTAAAATTATTCATATCGCCTGACACTATTTCTAGAAGCCACACAAGCAGATCTCTTATCTAAGTACAAGTGTGTTACTATTATTAGCGTTCATGGGGGGGGGGGGAGAGGAAGCTCCATTAAAGTCCTTTTTTCAATTTCAAAGGGCCTGAATAGGTCAACTTTATTTTTCTAGAAGCCCTCTGTATTTAAAATGCTCAAATTAAATGCTCTTCTCCTGGAGAGATTTTGAATAGTCTCCAACAAGCAGTGTTAAATATATGTGCTGTCTGTGTTTTTCTTTATATGTAACAGCCGCTTCACAATGCTATAGAGTATTTATATCCTCCTAGAACTCACGTGCAACTATACACCCGCACATGTTTACACAGCCAAATCTGCCACTCCTTGTTGGAAGGAAAGCTGAAGGAATGCTTCTCACATACTACAAAGTTTATTGTTTCTTTGTAAGGAAGTCTGTGTTTAGACAACATCCTATTGTGAAGGGCCAAGTATAAAAGTGTTGTTTTAGTTCTAAAAAACGCACATGGTTTATCATTTTGCTGATGCCTCGACATCATGAACACTTTGTAATCCACGGTCATATAAAGCAGACTCTACATCTTATAGGCATAAATGCCCAAAATGAAAATTAGTCCTTTAAAAGTACAAATTTTGAATTTTATAAATCTGGGCACCATTCTCACACACAAAAAAATCTCTTAATTTTTATATGAATTGGGAATCAATGTACAAAAAGTTTTATTATTTCTTTTGATGCACATTTATTCTTTCAAATGTCTAGCCTGTAAAAGCTAGGTGCTGGGATACTCTTTACACGTCCCTTTCAACTTGATATTCTCCAGTGTCCAACCAGGTTTACTGTCCTCCCTTTCCACCCATGAACTGGGCATGGTCTTTCTCAAAATGCTAATAATGCCTGTCCTGTAACATTTTATATTTGAAAAATATCTGAAGATTGTTACCAATAAAATACGAATACAGCTAACGAGAGCAATGGATGTTTGGAGTGCACTCACCATACAGGGTTTTCCTCTTTGTATTAAGGTTTTGTTGTGGATAACTGATACAGAGCCTAAATTGCTGCCCTCATAAAACATATTGCCCACAGGACACTTAATAAGAACATGCTCGGTGTTTTATAACCTGAGCTCCTTACCTCAAGCTAAAAGAGCCCTGGGCTCTCATAAGGATTCCACAGTCACAGTATTATATTATGTCCTCTTGTCAGTTAAGTGTTCCCAGAGACATGGATGGTTAGGCCCGTTAAGCATTTACTGTGCATCTATAGGGTATACATTAGGTACCAGGTTGGTACTGTGGAATCAATCATGTTTTGGCTGGAACTCCATCCAAACCCTATACTTCAAGAGTCTGCAAACTTGGAACAGAACCAATACAGGCATATCGTATAATCCAGTGTTAAGTATAGTTTGCATACTACCCATACTTAGGGACTAGGTCCCTTAATCCATCACAATAAACTAGACCATGGATGAGACTTTCATAGTGCCTGTCCTGCCCACAGTCCCTGTTCAGAGGGTAGTCTTAAGGGACTAGACTCCTAGACCAACATCCCTAACGCTGACCTCAGCTGACAGTTCTAGTGATGGGCACCTGAAGCAGAGGCAACCACACAGGGCCTTACTTTGGGAATGTGATTTAGTAACATGGAAGGGAAAATTAATAAGAGTAGAAACCTAAAGGTCACAAGGTACTAAAGGCTGAGAGGATCATGGTGGGCCAAAGCCCCAAGATGCAATAGCTACGAGATGAGGATGATAATGGGTGATGCAAGGCCCTCAATACTTTGTGTGGATTATGTCTGTGTTACTGCCAGGGGTTCTCACTAGCACCTAAAATCGCCTTCTTATTTTCCAGTCATCTTAAAAAGTTGCTCCTGGTTCTGAACTAAACTCTGTCTTGAAATACCATGGCCCTCGTTGTGCCTTCTGAAACCCGGGGAGGACAGTCCAGCCATCATCCATTTAACAGCCTTTCTCACCCAGGCAAGGACAATGACCATGTCAATGTTCTCTTCATCTCCAGGGTTCATACACACTCTTTTTTACTCTCCAGCCTAAAGAAGTTTCTTTAACCATTCTTCATGTCACAATTTCAATTCCCCTGGAAAAACCAAAAACCAAAAACCACTTTAAAGTTGTCTACTCCAAATCCTCAAGGAGGGTTAATGTTTCTAAAGAATTAGGACCAAATGGAGACAAAGTCAAATGTTATCTCTTCTCTGAATCCTCTCCAGTCACACACTGACCACGCACACCACCAAACAATGGCTACTCCCTGCTGGGTCCCCAATGCACTCCATACACAGTCCTCTCATCAGAATCCATGTTTTCCCTCAACTAGTCACTTCTCAGCCTCCCTAAGAGTAAGATGTGGTCCTTACCTGCATGCTAAGAAAGGAAAGTGAGTCAACTGATAACCTGCCTCTCCCAGGCCCAGCCCATAAGAATCTCCCACGCATGTTCTACTAATCTCTTCCCCCTTCTGGCTGGCTGGGATAGAGACTACAACAACCTTGAAGGCTGCATAAAGATGGCAGTGTCTCCTCCGCATAGGACCCTTAATGACATGGAGAACCCTCACCCAACAGGAATACCAACCTAGTCTATTAGGTGAGCAGCAAATAAACGCTATGTCTAAACAATATTGAGACTATCTGTCTTACATTAATATGCAGCCCCTTTAACATTTTACACGACTTACGTACACAGTATGCCTATCTCTGCCAACTAGACTACAGTCCTAGAAAACAAGAGCGGTGTCTACACCTACCGCACCTGTGAGCATAGTGCTCAGCATCTAGAGAGTTCAGCCAACACTTAGGAACTACTAGATCAGAGGTGTCCAACATTTTGGCTTCCCTGGGACACATTGGAAAAAGAAGAATTGTCTTGGGCCACACATAAAATACTCTAGCACTAACAATATCTGATGAGCTAAAATAAAAATTGCAAAAAAAAAAAAAAAAAAATCTCTTAATGTTTTAAGAAAGCTTAAGAACTTGTGTTGGGCTGCATTCAAAGCCACGAAGGCTGTAGGCTAGACAAGCTTGTACTAGATGGTGACTGAGGATCTAGATTTGAATCCTATTCAGTGACTGCTTTTCACTCTTCCCATACTTTTGCAATAAGTATAATCTTCCACTAGCTTATAGATGATAGAAATTCTCTGTGGAGAGGCTTTGCTCCAAAGATGTTATAAGTATGGTTTATGAATTACTGTTTCTGGTATTTGTGAAGATGTTTCTTCAAGAACGGGGCAAATGGCTGATTTCCCAGTGGATCAGCATAACTCTGTTTATATTACCATTTAAAGACTATTTCAGAGTCTTTCAAGTGCCTCATCCCTGGGACAGAAGTTCTTTGCCAAGCATTGCAAATGCCGAGTTTGGAATCTGACAGTTTTTTGTTTTCTTGGTTTTTTTTGAACTCTTATTCAGACTACCACATCTGGAGGGGCTTGGTGAGCACTCATGCAGAAAACAGAACCTCACTCTAATAACAACAAAATGTAACCCATTTATGCCACAATCCTTTTTTGTTTAAGTTTACACATTTCTTTCCTTTTACATATTTTTTTCTGCTGGCAATAAAAGTGCCACAATATGCTGGTTTTATGCATTCAAGACAGAGTTCATATATTTCAGATATCATATTACCCTATGTTTTTATACAATGAGACTATTGCATAAGGTATGATTTATCACCATTCCTTTGTAGCAAACTCTCTCCTAATATATTGTTGTTGTGGTTTTGTTGTATCCAATAATGGTACTTTTTCAAAAGCTATGGCTTGTGTACTGCCCTTGTCCATTTCTGGCTTCAGATAAGTCTTCTTTCAAAGGATAAAGCTAAGTTTATAATTATTTGTGGAAATTGTAAATTTACAACTAAGGTTGCCAGGGAAATGCCAGATGGCCAAAAAGCAGAGGGACTTTCCTACTACCTATGCCTAGCATATATGGAGAACTAGGACAAAAAAACGTATTGTCACATGACCAGCAAATGCAGCAGTTTTTAAAAGAGCTCTACTGCTGGGCTGAATGTTTGAAGAGTCACTTTAACCACATCCTGTAATCAAACCATCTGGAACACAGTGCTGCGATTAGTCACCCTGAACATTGGGCTTTATCTGAACAAACAGTGTTCGGCAATGGAGCTTGGGAGATAGGGCAGAAGTAACAAAGGGAAGTGTAATGAAACACTTTATGCCCTAGTGTGCCGCCACCCCAGTCATAAACCCCAGAGACACACTGCTCTGGTGTTAATGTACTGCTTTCTGAAAGCACAGTGAGCTTCAAGATTAAAGGACTGAAGAACTAAAAATTGCTGGTTTGGATAGATGTTCTCTGTCAGCGGTTAGAATACACTGGCACCAAACTATCTACATTAATTACTAACCTCTCAGATGACAGTTTAGCATTCCTATTGGGGTTTGGTGTTATTTTTCAGGACATTAGGAACAAGGTTCGTTTATGGGAGGATAGCTTTGATTCTATATTTGCCAGAGGTTAATTTGAACACTGACACATTTCTTTGGGGTTCATCTAAACCCTTTCCACAAACAACAAGAAAAAATATAAAACCTTAATCCAAATAAACATACTAAACCAATACCAAAAAGCAATGGCAAAATGCTATTCTAATGTGCATTTTTAAAGATGGTGTTCTTTCTTACTTGACTGTGCTAATCTCTTTCAAAACCATATTTGATCATCAAATGCAATCTATGGAAATAACTTTTTTTTTTTTAATCTGAAGACACCCCCTCCCCCACCCCTCCAAATACATTGAATAAGCCCTGAAGGGGGAAAAAAAGAGAAAAAAAAAATGGTTACAGAAATCTTGTTTCCCCAGGGGCCGTATGGTTTAATACACAAAAGAACACAGAGCCACTTCCATCACTGTCACCTCCCCTGCAGCCTTTGTTCTGAGGCCTGATGAGCTGTATTGATTTGGGAAAATCATTGAGCTTCTTGGAAAACTAGACTCTCACTTATTCACTGCCATCTATTTCTTTCCCAGGAAGACAGGTGGTCAATATCCAGTTGACTGGTCAGCTAAAAGAAGCTCTTGCTACTTTTCTTTTCTTGCTTCCCTGGTAACATTATCCTTTCCCACTTCTAGACAATACAATGGCCTGTTAAGAAGTCTTGTGGGGAAGAAGAGGGAGCAGAAATAAGGCTTTTATTAGGTCCCTCCAGGAACACGGAAAGGCAGTCCCGTGCATTGGCATGGCAGCCTGCACCGCATACATGGAGGATGGCAATATTTTCACTGACCAAGTATGTGTTATACAAGCTTAAGCATTTGATAAAAATTTTGATAGCCTAAAATATAACTTAAAAAAAGAAATCAGAACAAATCATTAGAGTTCAATAAAAGTTTACTGCAAAAAAGAGATGCTTTACATCTTTTAAATAACCAGTACATAAGTTTTAGCACATTTCATAGTTATAGGATGCCATAGATGTCAGTATAAACATTTTGGGGAATAAAGAGCAAAACTGGGGGTAAAAATCACATAAGAGATCTTTAGAATGTAATTTTATTTTATTTCTTTTTAATGATTTTTATTTTGTCTTGACAGAGAGAGACAGAGACAGACAGAGGGAAGGGGGAGAGCCCAGAGCAGTCTCCATAGTTGTACATTATCAGGTTTTTTTCCGAAATGGTTTCATTCCACACAGGTGGGTGGGAGCCATGCATGGTGGGAGCTGTGAGGGCAGGAACTGGGCCAAGGGCCTCCTACATGGGAGGCATGACTCCTTGAGCTGGGGGCCAAACTGGGGGCCTCCCATATGGGGAGTTTGCCTCAGTGAGAACCAAACGAGGGGTCTTCCATGGGGAAGTACACCCCAGTTCAGCATATGGGTAAGCATGGGCCGGGGCCAGGCTCAATCCTCAGACCCTGGGGCTACAACGCAAGCGCTTAACCCACTGTACCATCCGGCATCCCCTAGAATGTAATTTTAAACATGATCAGTAATAATAATAAAATATATATATATCAGCCTAACTTTAAAACATATATATATATGTATATATATATCCTAAAGCAACATGGTCCTCAATGGCTTGAGGCCAGGTTTTTATTTATTTTTATTTTTCATTTTTATTTTTTAAAGATGTTGTTTTTTATTATTATTTGAAAGAAAAGAGAGAGAGGAAGAGAGAGAGGGAGAGAAGGGGGCCCAGAGCAGTCTCCATAGTTGTACATCATTAGCTGTGACATGGTTTCATTCCACACAGGTGGGTGTGGGGTCATGTGGGGCAGGAACCGAACTGGGGGCTTCCTGCAGGGGAGGTGAGCACCTTCACCGCTGAGTCATGCTGGTGGTTACTAGTTGTGCTGCAGTTCAGCATATGAGGTTTGAATAGGCCAGGGCCAGGAATCAAACCCCGGACCTCACGATTTCGAGACAAGCGCTCAACCACTGAGCTATCCCAGCATCTCTGAGGCTATTTAAAAAAAAAAAAAAATATATATATATATATATATATATATGTTGCAATCATGCATATCCCAATTTGTAGCATTATCACTTAGGCAGTTCCTTTAACACTTTCTGCTAAGGTACCCAGGGTCCCCACTTAGAGATTGGCAGGAGGACAAGGTTAAGGTGACAGTGTTGGGAAGGACATGGGGGGAAGAAGACAAGCCCCTGAACCTGATTGAACAAGGGCAGCAAATCATATAGACTTAGGCAGGTTGCATTCAAGACACACCTTGCTTTTCCAAGCTGTGGTCCATCAAGCCTCCATCAACACACAGCAGAATGAGGTGATTCGCTCAAGCAGAAGATAAAAGATGAAGGAGGGGAAGAGACAGAAAGAAAAGGAGAAACAAGGGAGACAGAAGAGAAAAAATACAAAATTCTGAGAGAGATATTTGGAGCAATTTAAATGCATGAATGGTACATGTATAGGTATAGAGTATATATGTATACCTTTTTATAAAAAGATTTTATTTCTCCGATTACACTTTCCTTGAGGCCTGGAAGCACAGAGATGAGCAACAGCATCACTCTGATTTCTGGAGCAAAGTTCTGAACCTGAATTTTCTCCTATTCCTTTGCAGGCACACATTAGTTCACCTTAAATCTGGGGAGTTTACGGGATTAATATGTAGTGCTCGCAGGTTTCTCAAGCCCTCTCCTTTTTATAGGCTGATTTCCATTAAGGCAGTGGATTGATTTCTCATTCCCCTCCTCCCTTTCTTCACGGGAAGACCAGAGTTTAGTACCAACTATGGCACGACTGACTCACCTCCCTCAATCTAGTCACACATTAATTATTAGCTCATTAGGAGATTATTTTTTTCTTTCCTTAAATAAAAACATTCAGGGAAGCCGGGATGGCTCAGTGAGGTAAGCGCTCACTTTGCAGCCCCGGGGACCGAGGATTGAGTCCCGGCCCATGTGGACCCATATGCTGAACTGGGGAGTGCAGTTCTCACCGGGTTCAGTTCTCACCGGGGTGAGACCCCGGCCCAGTTCCTGCCCTGTGCAGCCCAGCTCCCACCTGTGGAATGAAACTATGTGGAAAAACCAATAATGTGCAACTCTGGAGACTGGTCTGGGCCCTCCCCCTTCTCTCTGTCTCTGTATCTCTCTCCCTCTCTCTCTGTCAAAAACAATAAAAATAAAATCTTTAAATAAAAATATTCAAGGGGATGCCAGGATAATTCAGTGGTTGAACACTTGCCTCGCAGTCAAGGGGTCCGGGGTCCAGGGTTCGATTCCCAGCCTGGCCCGTGTGGGCCCTATGTGCTGAACCGCAGCACAGCTGGTGACTGCCAGGATTGCTCAGTGGTTAGGGTCCCCACCTCCCATGTGGGAGCCCTCCGGTTTGCTTCCACCCCATGCTGCCCCACGTGTGTCTGTGTGGAATGTAACCATGTCACAACTAATGATGTACAACTATAGAGACTTCTCTGCCACACACCCCCTTCGTTCTCGCTCACATGTGCTCTCTCTTTCTCTCTCTCTCTCTATATATATCTCAATACAATCTTTACAATAAACAAATAAATAAAAGCACTCAAAATTTTGGGAAAGGTATGGCTAACCACTCACTGAACTAGGCCTACTCTGAGCCATGATAACGATATGGTTCTCACTTTACTACCTCTCAATGCGTGGTTCCTTTAAGAGTGTTATTTTAGGAGGCGCCATGTACAAGGGCCTGGGCACACCCACACAGCCAGGATCCCCAGAAGTAGGGAAACAGCCTCGACATGCTCCCACTTTCAGACTCACAGACCACTGAAAACAAGCAACTGAAAGAATGCAGGCCACTCACATCATCAGACCCTGTCATTTCCTGCATTATTATTAATTACAGGATCTTTTCAGTTAACAACGTCTATAGGCAGGATCTCCACAATGCCATTACTCCAACATGAAAAACAGGTAAAGAGAACAGCAAAATCAGAAAAACAAACAGAACAAAACAAAAATGATCCTTAAGGCAAAAACTCCCCCTCTATAACACTGCCCCTAAAACAGAGAGCTCTAAGGCTAAAAGGGGGAAAAAGTGAATAAGATCCTAAACAGTTATGAAGTCATTTAATGATATCGGCCACTTCTCTATTTCCTGGTGCCAGCAGCAAGCAGGCTGTCCCTTGTGCAGCCAGCGAGTCCCCTGTGGCAGGGGCTGGGGAGGGAAGAGCAGGCAGGAAGGCAAAGCAATTACTGAGATGAAGGAAAATGAAAGATGCAAAGGAAATAAAATATAAGAATGAAAAGCCACACCTACTCTGGGGAAGGGGAGCGGGCATAGAACAGAGACTATGGAAGTATCAGTCCTCCCAACATCTCTGTCACCTAGACTTCCTCACATACCTGCTGTAGTTCAGGCTAGGTTGGGAGATTAGCAGTTTCAGGTTGTAATGCTAGCAAATTGCTTGTCAAAATATGTGTGATATAGTTCTAAATTATAGGACTGTGTGTTAAAGCAATTTCTGATTACCCTCAGTCCTTGAGCTACATGGGGCAACGGGCACTAACGGACAATTATGCTCACATCAAAAAGTGGCTACTGATGCATGTACCTCACTGGGACTGGAGAACACGCTTCATGTAAATGATGATGCTTATTTAAAGCCAGAGAGCTTTGCTTTTGTGCCAGCTCTGGGCTCTTTTTCATCTCCGGCTCTACGGAGCCCAGGAGAGCACACATTCCTACAGCTCTGCTGGCCACCAGCTGTGCACCCCATAAATCACAGAACCTCTGAACAAGTCATTCTTTACAAAGGCCAACGGCATTTACTGGAGATGATCACTCTGCTATTATTCCACTTGCTGAAATTTAAAATAGCAATTTACAACAGTGGCTGAACAACAAGGAACTGCTTCTGTCAACAGGGGGGGATGGGAGTGGTGTGTGTGTGTGTGTGGGTGGGTGGGTGGGTTCTGCATGTATATGGCACATAGAGTGGTACATTTTATGTGTCACCTGAAAGTCACCAGCTTTGCAAATCTAAAAAAAACAAGGAATGTGGATGTCAGAGAATCCAGAGCCAATGCCCTCACAATAAAAAGCAATGGGGTGAGCGAGGTTCATGTCCTTGGTAAACCTCCCTGTTCTCACCTGGTGGT
>PVKE010000803.1:78451-122727 GCA_004027555.1 Craseonycteris thonglongyai
CCCCCCCCCCCCCCCCGAGTACCTGAAAAGATGGCTCTGGAGACTGCCTCACCTGGCTCAAAGCCGGCTTTGGAGTTGCTTCCCCTTGAACTAAACTCCCTGAGCCCCATTTCCTCATCTATATAACAGGCACAGTGTCAACGTCAAATAAGATGTGATTTATGTAAAGCATTTGACCTGGGCATTGGCACAAAAGAGCCACTCAGCAAACGGACTTTGGCTTCCTGGTCTGGGAAACTGCCCCCTAAACTAGGTCACAAGCTGAGGAACAGAGAGAGGTGCCAAAAGTCCCAACAATTCCCCACTCAGGTACAGAGAACAGCAAAATCAGCAAAACCTGCACACCACAATCCAGAGCCTATAAACAAGCCCCCTGCCTTCCTTCCAGGGAAAGCACCATGAAATATGAGTGTCTACATACACACACTGACTGTCCTCTATTCCTGGTGACGAGGCTCACTGTGTATGTGGCATATTGATCTACCTTTCAGAATCCCAAGCACTGCAACTTCCAAATATTAAGGACTTTTATGATTTTTCCATGTGTCTAAATTCTGAAGGGCAAAATGAAAGGTCTGCAGGACCTAGACCACAGAAATGAGAGCTGCAGCCAGGCAGGCCCTGGGGAGACGGGTCCAGGTTCCACGCAAGCTCATCTTCCCAATTCCCTTCTGAACAGGACCAGTTTTCTTGACAATGGCCAGAGGCTGCCTTTCCACCCTCCCCCACCCCGCATTCCGAAGTTCTTATCTTTCAGGGAAGAAAAAAAGCCCAACAGAGTTACAAGTATTTCAATAATGCGCTTAGAGAGCAGCTCTTTTCTGTAAACAAGCCTAATGAAGCATGACTAATAGTGCTCTCCTGGAGCAGAGCAAGGGAAAGGGGCCTTTGTTAGCACTTACTGGAGCAAGTCCTGGTTTTGCTGGAGCAGAACAAAACTTAGCTGGTTATTGATTGACCAGCCTCACTGGTTCGGTGTCTCTGCTTTGCTGTCTGTTCCTGTATACTGTGTGTATAAATACATGAGTTTATGTAGACAACAGAGATGTTCTATATACACACACACACACTCCAGGATACAGTTGCACACAGGCACCTAAGCTAACTTTGGGCTACATTTCTCTGCAAACCAGATGAAGTATTCAAGGCGTCTAAGTGAAACCTAATTCCTCTCTGATACTTGTATCTCTTTTAGTCCTTTATATGACCTAACATTTCTCTCCATGTTGTCAGTACCGTGAATGTCAGTGTCACAGTCTGTAAACCAGTTCTCCCCATGGACACTTAATAGTTTCCAAAGTCACTATGATTTAACGGGATCTTGTTATTACACTCAATAGGCGATTTACTTTTGTTGTTTTAATAAATTCAAAATCACTAATGTTTCCCTTCCTCATTTCACTTATTAATTCTAAAACTCCTGAAATTTGGCTCCAGGGGATAACTGCTAAATAAATATTCCATGATGACTTTCATTTTCTTCTTCATTAAAGTTTGTCTGAAGTGCTATGAATACGCACAACAATGATGTCAGCAGGAAGATCTGAAGTTGACTCAAGACTTCTTTTGGGACAGACTGGAATTTGAGTCAAAACTTGCTTTCCTTGCGACTCTAAAGCACAAATTTCCGTATAAATTATTGACTGCACTTTGGCCTCATCTGAAACATTAGCTCTGCAGCCTGATAAGTTCTGACCCCAGGTGGCATATCAACCCTCTCAGAAGAGGCTGGAACATTAGTGCTTTGCACTGGGGACTCAGGCATGAGAGCCAATCAATCAAGCTCTCTGACAGCTTTTATGGCCTCTGAGCATTAGGCTCAAGTCAACCTCCAAGTCTCCTATTGTTCTCATTATTCTCTTCTTCTCTGGTCTGATGAAGTTAGGGTTAAGTCCAAGGCTTCTGAGACAGAGAGAAAGGCTATTGTTAGTAACTCAGTCTTTATTGACTCTGACCTGCAGGGCAATCAGCTTGAAGTCTTTTCCAGAAAGTAATGCACTGTTAATTGCAACTCACAGGCAGCGTGTTTTATACACCTCTTTTCACTGAAAGAAGGCCTGACTCAACATTTCAACCTATTTTCAGGCTGTAACACTCTCAAGTGCTAACACACACGCACACCCCCACACACACGTGTGTGCACACGACAAAAATCTCATTTGTACCCACCAGTCTCTAAATGGCAAAATCTAATACCAATGCAAGCACAGAATATTTGGCTGGACAATGCTAGCACTTGGGAGTTGGCACACGGAGCATTAAATACTGTTTACATGGTGAATATCTGTGGGGATTAGTATATGGGGTAGGAAAACGCTTGATGGAGAAATGAGGTAGAAACCTATTATTTCCTTCTGTTGTCCTTTGCTTAAAATAACTGAAGGTCTTTTTCAGCTGAAACTAGTAGCTGGATTTGTGAGCAGCCAACAACCCATTGGATGGCCCCAGGGTAAAGAGTACAAAATTCCACTTAGGCTCTGTTTGAAGAATTCAGCATTCTAAAGGCGTTGCAAAATTATTGGTACAAAGGCTTTCTGGTTTTCTTTGACAGCAGAACAGGCAAACCATTATCTCTTCTTCCCCAAACAGGCCTCTCAGAGAGGGAAAGGCAGTGTGGCCTGGTAAACAGGTAAGCCCCAGAGCGTCCGGGTCTGTTTCTCACTGCAGTGGGGTGTCTAGACTAGGACAGCATCACAGCAAGCACCCCCGCCCTACCCCCCCAAAAAATTTGTTGAACGTACTGAGCAACAGACTAGAATCTGAATGCTTCAAGGAGAAATTACATGTTGACATTTTGGAAACTGAATTTCTTGGATACAGAAAAAAAGCTCACAAAATCAATGGCTTGGTTTTTTACTTAGCTCTTAATTTAGACAAACTTGTCCAACCCATGGCCCAAGACAGCTTTGAATACAGCCCAACACAAATATTTAAACTTTCTTAACACGTTATGAGGTTGTTTTGTGATCTATATATATTTAGTTCATCAGCTATCATTAGTGTTAGTGTATTTTATGTATGGCCCAAGACATTTCTTTTTCCCATGTGGTCCAGGGAAGCCAAAAGTTTGGACATCCCTGATAGAAATTTTAAGCCACTAAATTCTTGAACATTTTTAGGTACAAGATAATGCTATTTTATTTAGTATATGCCAGTATATTAATTAGTATATATGAATTAGAGCACACTTTTCCAAACTAATGAATAGGAAGCCATTTTTCAATTATATTTTGCTCCAATTATATATCTGATAGTGGACTACCTAAGATATGTAGACATAGCTTGATAAGCTTTCCATACAGGTGGTGGTTAGAACTAAGTTAAGGTGACCCCGATTTTTAACAATTTGTCCCGCGTCCTGCGGCATTTTCAAAAAGTCCTGATTTTTGGAAAGAATGCACGACAAGCTAGGGGACGGCAGGAAATAGACCAAATTTTTAATCAAGAACCCCCTCTCCCCCAGTCAATGGTGTCCCGCTTTACCAATGTTAAAATCTGGTCATCTTAAACTAAGTGCTATCAGTCTTGACAAAGTCTCTTGGTGTAGCCAATTACATTTTTTGGTGCCCTTCAATCCAACTCAACTTTAATATTAAAAAAAATTAGAATTTCCAAATTTAACTAAGAATGCACAAAGCACATTAAATTCGTCAATATCATGGTCTACCAGGGCCAAAAATTTTTTTCTCAAGTATTCAAAACAAAATAGAATGTGTAGCTTGTTCTTATATAAAAGGACACCTATGGGCAGTCCTATTTCTTACAGTATAGAAATAAGTTAGAAAAAGATTCAAAGAAAATCAACTAAAATATTCAAGTAGCTGCTGTATACAAAGACTGGCTACAAATTATAAGTCTTCAGCCAATAACAATGGAAGCCACAAGGGGCCAAAATAGATATCACTAAAATGTTTAAGCCTATGGACAAACAGCTCAAGATCTGCTCACTGAATCTAGGGATAGCCGTTGAATTTGTGGTCTCCTCTGAAGCTTCAAAGAAGGCAAATTCAAAACTAATAAAATAAGCATTATTTTACACAGCAGACAGCTAACTTTCATATTACTGTCTTCAGAGGGTAAAGACAGAAAATATAAGGAACGTTGCTTGAGCGCTTTACTATGTGCAGGTCACAAGAATAAGTGTTTTTACACAGATGATTTCATTTCCCAGCACCTATATGCCAGGAACTTGTTATTTCTACTTTACGGATGAGGAAATTAACTCTAAGAAAGCTTAAGCGACTGACTTGTCCCAGCTTAGTAAGTCAGAGATTTGAACACAGGCAGTCTTCTGACTTCTGATACCATGCTTCTAAACCCATTATGTAAGTTTATATTATACAAACATATATAATGGAGTTTTGTAAAGGATCTGCACATGCAAGGGTGGGTAACCAACAGCCTAAGTCATGTCGTCTAAGTGACGACCAGTAGTGCACCTGGAGGCGCATGCTATAGATACTGCAGATCTCTCCCCAGCCCCAAGTCCAGGCATCTCACATTGGAAGCCTGGAATTGATCGTGGTGAGAATATTACAACAGTACAGCAAACACCAGGCATCAAGGGCCCCCTGCTCCCAGCTGCCAACTCCCACCAGAGCCAGTGGTCAGCAATTTACCAACCCACTGATGGAGATACACCTTAATTTGTTGAAATGCTGTTCTTCTCTCCCATTTGTCAGAGAAAACAATGGTCTGGGAAATGCATGGAACCTGGACACCCTTCTACATTTATGCTCAGTTGTTTAGAAGGCATCCATAGTATA
Source organism: Craseonycteris thonglongyai (assembly GCA_004027555.1). Taxonomy (NCBI): domain Eukaryota; kingdom Metazoa; phylum Chordata; class Mammalia; order Chiroptera; family Craseonycteridae; genus Craseonycteris; species Craseonycteris thonglongyai. The sequence continues at coordinate 83,218 of PVKE010000803.1, forward strand.
AAACTGAGGGATGATTCTAGAATCCACTAGATGACAGTTCTAACTTATGATTTTACTTGTTGACTCAAAGGAGAGAGAATTCACAATTCCAGACTTGTGCTATTTAAGCACTCACATCTAACCAGTCCCCAAATCTTGCCTATTTTGACTCCCAAATAATTCCCAACTCCATCCCTTACTCTGTCTAGACCACTGTCCAAAGTAAAGCTGTGGTTCTGTTTCCACTGTTACCACTGACCAACCTACCCCATACCTCAAAGTGCCTTTAACCTTTTTCCCTTTTGTCCCGAGAACACTCATAGGCTATTTCTTATGGACAGCATCAGATTTGTAAAGCTACAGCTCTCACATAGCTGCAGAAAGGCACAAATGTGGGTGATAGTAACTCCAGGTATGAAGGTTCAGATCACTGTGTATCTTACTGAACTCTGGAAGGTTTCTAAGAATGAATTCTTGAAATAAAGCCAGCAATGAGCTACACTTTTTTTTTTTTAATAGAAAAAGGGCTAAATGTCCAACTCCAAGGAGCCCCGAGACTGCCCCATAGCTATTTCTACCACAGGACCTACTACCATGGCGCTCAGGATACCTGATCCTCCCTGCCAAACTCTCATAGTAGACTAAATACCATGCCTTTCAAAGGGCCTGACAAAAAGTAGGTGCTGAATAAGTGGCTATTTTCTTAAAAGGCAAATGAAGTATTAAAATGAATAAAACTATAAAAGAACCCCTGTATTATAACTATGTATACAAATCAAAATACAAACATGGAGGGGAAGCTGGGATGGCTCAGTGGGTTAAGCGCTCACTTTGCAGTGCCGGAGACCGAGGATCGAATCCTGGCCCCGGCCTGTGCAGACCCATATGCTGAACTGGGAGTGCCTGCAGTTCAGTTCTCTCTCTGTCTCTGTATATCTCTCTCTCTGTCAAAAACAATAATAAACAAACAAACAAACTTAAAAAACAAACAAACAAACATGGAAGTGTGGAGCTGAAAATCATTCATCACCTGACCCCTATACCTCCTACGCAACAGGGCCCTTCTCCGATGAGTCCCTCCACTTACAGAGTAATTTGATAATAATACAGATGCAGACAATTTGATCTTCTGCATCTTCTATTTTCTTACTGGAAATTTTTGTCAAATAAGTTATTCCTACAGGTTAGAGAAAGCAGGAAGCTTCCTCTGGGATTGCCAAAGCCATCCACTTTTATGGAAAAGCAATGGATGAGGTACATTTGTTGCTCACCTGGTGGAGAAGCTCTAAACACAGACCATAACCTGCCTCACCACAGCACCAGACTGCTGGCCTCTCCTGCTACTCCTTGCAATTTAATGAACAGTCATATCCAACAAATCTCCTCCCGATCACCTGCCAGTGGTTATTCTCCCAGAGTCTGGGCTCCAAAGAGAGATTTGTCATTGCTTAAATAAATTTTACAGATGTAACAGATAAAAGGCAATAAAGAAAATAGAGCTTTTATAAAACAAAGCTGACAGAGCAGAAAGCCATCTCCTCATCAGGGCCACCGCCGTTTGTGTGTCCTAGGCTGCCTGTGTGTACCGGAGGAAAATAGATGATGAAGGTTAGGAAGCATGAAATGCCAACCTTCTTTGCCTTTCAGGAAACATAAATTTTATTTGCTGAATGTCACTTTGAAAGCCATGGTTTTCAATCTGCATGTGTGATAACCGGAAATTGATTTCAAGGAGACACACAATTATTTAGTTTAGTGCTAAGCAATGCAAATCCCAGGGGACATATCTATGATTAGTCATACCTTGGTACTCGACTGCTTTAAAACTCCTCAAATTTGCTACTTGGCACATTTTGACATGAAAATTTATCCTAGTACCCATCATTTGTTTGGTATTCATCACCCCTCCCAGAACCAATTAACAATGGGCACTGGGATGCCACTTTATTAACAGTGGAAAACTTGGGTAAAGTTCTGAGTGACGCTTTCTTGTGATCCTTGTGGGCACAGGTTATTTCACCTATTGGTTCGCGTGCCACTGGAAGTGGTGTTGGAACAGGTGGTACTGGTTAGTTGTGCACTAACTGGAAGTTAGCATGACTGGAAGTGAGTACACTCATCACTTGTCCTCAATAAGTGGCCTATGACTTCTAAGGGACTTTCTTGGTGCCAACTGACATACAGAAAGATTTTCTTTACCAGTGGGCTTTAAAATAGCTCATGCTCTCCCAATAATACAAACAAATTAGTTTCCTTAAGGAATATCAGGTCTTTCAGCTATTAAGGATCATGTCACTGGATCCTAATGAAAGGGAGAGATGGAAAAGACACCACTTTAATATTCCCACTTTCATAATACATACAGTAAAGGCACTTTTTCCACCCAGAAGATTCGTGATTCATTTTGACTGGTCTCTTCGCAACTCAAATGATAAAAATACAAACTGGCTTTGCTGGGCATGCATGTTTTAATCTGTTTAATAAACTGTGGCATTTAATGTTTAACTCTGGTTAATTAAATTAGCCTAATTTTGTTATGGCATATTTTAAATAGACACTTGGTAAATGTGTACAAACCACAGTGTGCAAGCAAATATTCTACAATGTATAACAAAGAAATAGTAAAACAATTTTTAAAGTAAAAGTTACTATTCTAAGAAAACAAGCCCCTATAACAGCAACAATGTAAATGCCAGTAATCAACACACGAGTCAATATGGTCAATGTAGATGTAGTAGGCATCCTCGGTGCCAGAGATTACAGAAATGTACTATTTCCCTTTTTTTTTTTAATTGTTAAATTTTTTTTGGTGACATTGATTGATGTCAATTACATTGTTTCCATGTGTACAATTCTACACTACATTGTCTATACTTCGCATTATGTGCTCACCACCCAGAATCAGCTCACTTTCCATCACGGTGTGTTTGATTCACCCCACCCTCTACCCCCAATCTCTCCCCTCTTACCCTCAGGTAACCACTAAACTATTGACTGTGTCCATGAGTCTTCTTAGTTTCTTTGTCCCTTTCAGTTTTATATTCCAACTATAAGTGAGGTCACATGTTTCTTGATTCTTTCATTCTGACTTATTTCGTTTAATAAGATGTTTTCAAAGTCCGTCCATGTTGTCACAAATTGCTGTATTTCATCTTTTCTTACTGCTGAGTAGTATTCCATTGTGTAAATGTACCACAACTTCTCTATCCAGTCATCTATCAGAGGGCACTTAGGTTGATTCCACGACTTGGCCACCGTGAACACTGTTGTGATGAACATTGGAATACCTATGTCTTTGCGGATTAAGGTTTTCAGGTTTTTGGGTAGATACCCAGGAGAGGGATTGCTGGGTCATATAGCCATTCCATTCCTAGATTTTTGAGGAATCTCTATACTGCCTTCCATAGTGGTTGTACCAATTTAAATTCCCACCAGCAGCGTATGAGGGTACATTTTCACTCAGTTAATGTAAATTAGCAATTTAAAGGAAAGTAAAAAATGAATTCCCTGACCCTGAGTGCCTTAGGACCACTCTTTGAAGATAACTTCTATTTAGAATGCATTCACTATTGCAGCCCAATCATTGCGTAAAAGAAATTTACTGGTATGGGTTTGGGGACTGGAAGGGGGACAATAAATATGATTTTACAAAGAAGCACTCTTCGCAACTATGTATCTTCCTGCTGTTGCCATTCATGGGGCCTCAAAGGAAGCTGCTTCCCAAAAGCACTGAAACTGAGCTCCTGGGACAGAGTGTTCATTCACTGCAGATCTTGCAGTGCATTCATTCCCCCTCCCCTCAAGGTCACCCTTGTTGGAAGGACTTGTAGACAAGGCACGTGCTAGCTGATGCGGCTGTCAAAAAGGACACACATGGCAACATTGACACCACTGTTAACTGTTAAGAGCATCTGTAAGTAGGAGGGTCTTCCCATCTTCTAGGTTGTAATCCCAAATTATAGAGAACATGCTGGCAAGCAAATGAAAAGCACTTGTGTCTTTGCCTAAAACAAGCTTGTCCAACCCACAGCCTGCATGTAGCCTAGGATGGCTTTGAATGCGGCCCAACACAAATTCATAAACTTTCTTAAAACATTATGAGATTTTTTTTTTAAAGCTCATCAGCTATTGTTAGTGTTAGTGTATTTTATATGTGGCCCAAGATGATTCTTCTTCCAGTGTGGCCCTGGAAAGCCAAAAGGTTGGATATTCCTAACCCAGAACAAACATTACAATACTGGAAATTGTACTTCTGTTTATTAATTTGACAAGTGCATTAAGTGTTGACTATGTATCAGGCACTATTCAGAATATCTTACAAATATTAAATCATTTAATCCTAACAAACCAATGGGGTATTATCTCCATTTTACAAATGAGGAACTGAAGCATAAAGCAGGTAGTAAGTTACTGCCAAAGAGCGCACAGACAGAAAACAAAGAAACTAGAAATTGGAACCAAGAGGTCCGGCACCAGTTAGTGACAATTACCGTATTTTTCCATGTATAAGGTGACAATTTTGTCTAAATTTGTTAGACTAAAAATTGGGGATCGTCTGCCTTATACACGGGAGCAACTGGTTGAGAGGGTTTCTTAACATTGGATTAGAAAAGCAGGGGTTGTTTTATACATGGGGGGTGCTGTCTAATAAACTGGAAAATATGATACTCTGGAGGCCCATGTATACTGGCCAAAAGGGGTGAAGATACTCACCTGGCCCTCAATTCAAGGGGTTTGCCCCTTCCCCTAATTTGTTAGAGTACTAAATCTATATGACAAGATATATTATTTACATAATAAGCTTCATCATATCAAGTCCAGACTTCCCATAAAAAACACACCAAAAAAAAATCATGTGATTTTCAAGCACAAAAGAACCCTGGAGATCACTTATTCCAAACTTGCTCTCTTTATCAAGAAGGGAAATGAGGTCCAGAGAGGTGAAATGACTGATCCCAGGTCCGTGGGCTAAGGAGAATAGCCAAGACCTCAGCCGAGTCTCCAGCTTTCCTCTCTTCCAATGATCCTTTGTCCACACAGCAGTCTCCAGGGTGGGTGGTGATCCGGACTGGAGTCAACGGTCTCTTGGTGCTTCTCCAATGAGCAGAAGATTCCTTTAACACCCATCATACAGGTGGGAGGCCTGGCCAAAAGCCAGGAGCCACGGGAAATGTTGCTCCAATGAGACTAACACACAACCAAATGATTAGAAGTTGTTTTGTAGAAGGACCAAGAAAAGGCTTGTTTGGGGATGCCAGGATAGGATAGCTCAGTGGTTGAGCACTTGCCTTGCAATTGTGAGGTGCAGGGTTAGACTCCTGGCCCCGCCTGTGCAAACCTCATGTGCCCAACTGCAGGGAAACTGGTAACTGTTGAGATGGCTCAGGACAAAGGTTCTCACCTTCCATGCGGGAGGCCTCTAGTTCAGTTTCTGACCCACGCAGCCCCACAACCACCTGTGTGGAATGAAACCATGTCACAACTAATGGTGTACAACTATGGACACTGCTCTGCACCCTCCACCCCAAACCACCCCCCAACCTCCCCCACACACCTTCTCTCAAACAATAAAATAAAATCTTTCCAAAAAAAGAAAACAAAAGGCTTCTTTGAGGTCTGGATAAAGAGCCAGAGCACTGGGGCATAACCAAAGACCCCTGGTAGGTAACATAGGAGCCAGGGACTCCCCTTCTCATTTAATCAATGCTAAATTTCTTGGCTCAATTTGCAAGGCAGCTCAAGGCAGCTTACTATGAATGCCTCAAATTCCTGGCCCAGAAAATGATTGAAAAGAATGAACTACACATAAGACCTATTGCAAAGAACATACGGCCAAATATCATTAATTTAGTGCCACATTTAGTGCACTGAGGACAAAAACAACAACAAAGCATCAGATGAAGCAGTATCCTTGATTGCCTTCAGTGTGGATGACCGTAGACTTTCCTGGACAGCACCTTGATCAGAGAGGTGCAAGTGATAGTAAACAAGCTTGCTGACTCTTCCTTCTTCCCTCTCCCTTACCCACACTGCCTGCCAATGGCTGATGTTGCACTGTCAGAAATCATATTACTAAACAGAGTTCACCTACACTAGCACTGAGAGACACTTGTTCTACTTAACTTCCTTTTATCACAAGACTCAAAAAGTAACCAGTGATGGCTGAAATGCCCACATTCCTAGGCATTCGCTGTCTGCTTTGGAAGAGCTAGTTTCTCAGGATGGCAATCAGTCATCACACCCGCCTGGCTGAATGGAGATGGTAAGTGGCCAAGGGGCCCGGCGGGGAGGGCTGAGCAACGTACAATACCCAAACCAAATGGAGCAAAACACACAGTGCACCCAGAGGCTCTGAGGCTTTGGCTTTTTGTACGTGTAGGAGTTGAGGTTCCAATTATGAAAGAAATGTAGGGCACGTTCCAAACCTGGATGCCTGGGTGGATGACAGAGAAACCTGTGAATCTCTTATCTCAAACAAAAACATATACCCTAGAAGATGGTGTATGTGGGCTTCAAACCGAGGCTTATGCAACTCTAATGTTTTCCTAAACTCGCTGGGTGATAAAAAATCCCCTTAAGGACATATTAAAAATACTGATTCTTAGTTCTACTCCAAGCATCTACGGTGATTCTTGGAATTACTAGACATACATAAACCATTTTGAGTGTTTTCAGGAAAGAAGTGGGGAATAAAGCTGGTGATTAATTATTTTCCTACATTCTGGGGGATGGGGCTGTAGGTGGGGGTAGGAGGTATAATGTGATTCCTTTAGGAAAAGTCACCAAGGAGCCTGGAATGAGGCTGAGAACTTTTTATCTTCCTGAGCCTTTTGACAGGAGTATTAATACAACAGCTTAACTTGGTTTAAAGAAAGAATTATTTCACCATCCGCACTAATCTCTTCTGGCAAGCGGCAGAATTCTGCTGTGGCCACTCACAAAAGATGATGGAGTCCAGCAATCCTTTCTTCATAGAGGGGAATTTGGGGCTTTTCAAAATATTAATATAAGCTCACTTATTAAGATAAAACGATGTGCTAAAGCACTGGAAATTCACACACTGAAGTAGCTATCTATTTTCTTTAACATTTTTTTTTTTTAACGAAAAGGATCTATAAATAAGAGTCCATTTTCACATCATAGCGTAAAATATTAACATCTTAATCTACTACGTAATTGTGTGCTCTTTTGCCAGAAGTCAAATAGCTGAACAGGTCACTGTGGAAGATAAAATAAATTGTAGCTTAGAGACAAAACTAATAAGAGCAAGGCTAGCTTTTCTGCATTGTTAGAGGCAGGATTCTTCTGTCAGGGACACAGGGTATGGGGTGTGGGGTGGGGGGTGGAAAGGGTAACTTCCGACTCCACCTAATCACCACTCTAGAATCAGAGTGAACCAGTACCCTTTTCATTAAGTTTATCAAAGGCCTTTTATTTTCTTTTGAAAGGATAAGAAAAAAGAAAGAAAGAAACAGAGAAAGGGGAGAGGGAGAGGGGGAGGGGAGGAAAGAAGGAAAGGAGGAAGCAAGGGAGAGAGAAGCAAATAAGCTTGCCTTTACTCCACTGCTCCACAGAAACCTCTTGTGAGGTCTTCAAAAATAACAATTCAGCAAAAAGTGACAGCAGAGCAACCACTGAGTCAGCCCTTATAAGTCCTTTTCAAAAAGCTGCTCTCAGGCAATCAGTTTTCAATGTTGCTTCAGTTATTCTAAGGTAGCAAACTTTCCACCCCCTCTCCTTCTGCTTTGGAAATTTGGTAACCATAGTTTCTGTATCCTGCTGAGACTTGATATGTAGAGCTGTATTCTACCTGCTATTAAGCTGCTGATAGCAGTGTTTCTGTTGCAATTTATGAGCAATGTCAGTTGAAGGCAGAGAGTATTGTACACACTATATTTTCCCAGCTGGAGATCTCCGTGAATGGCAAGCAAAAACATGAATACACATGCACTGTGGGCTTGAGGGAATAAAAAGGCAGGAAGAAAAGGCAGGCTAAAATCGGGTGGGTGGTCTTGATTATAAACCAAGTAGATAATAAAATATTCAAAGGAAGCACTAACTAAGTGGTCAGGAAATAGAGACACACAATACAAAGAGAAGCTGAGAAAAGTCTTTTCAGCCTATATACCTCCAGCTTAATTCTTAGGTGATGTGACAAGACTCACCTTGCCACCTGTGGTTTTAAATAACTTGCTTTCACCAAAAGGTCATTTGAAACTACAAAAACAAATCCCATTTCACACTTAGCTTCTAATAACAATAATAGCACAGCTAAGCAGAACACATCCAATTTCCAACCTTCTCTCCCAAATGCCTCCACACAAACAGTACTGGTACCTCAAAAGTCAAATTTATCTCTGCCCTTAATGGAAAGTATTTTATTAAAATAAAAAAGGGTGGGGGGGAGGGATTTTTGTGGCTAAGAAACATACACAGTATTGTCCTTTGGCTTTTTTTATGATGGAGCGCACAGACAAGGTGACAGTCCCCATTGAGGACCAATTCTACAAAGGAAGCAAGGTTCAAATAATGAGTCAAGAAATTACTTAGCAAAACTATTAAAAAGCCAAAAATTCTTTCCCTTAAAAAAAAAATCTTCTATGAGAAATATGACATAAAATATTAATAGGTACCTCATTAAATAAATTTGACTTAATTCTTCCTCCATAAACACAGTGAACAATTGGTTTGTATCAGTGGTTCCCAACACTGGTACAAATTAGAATGATGGGAAAAGAAGTATTTTTAATAACCATACCATGCCCAGACCTCTACATATTGTGATTCAGCTGATTGGGACCTAGCACTGTTTAAAAAAATGTGATTCCAATACACTTCATGAAAATAATGAATCACTGAAAAAAAGAATAAAACTAAAACCTCAATTATATCAGTAGGCTATACTGGCTGGGAAAATGGGACATCTGTCTCCAGGTACTAAAGGAAAAGTGCATGCAAAGTGAATAATTACCACAACTAAAAGGAAGATTCACTTATTTGCACTGAACCATAGTTCACGATTTTTCCTCAGTAGCACTGAAATAGATCCTCAATCTAAGTATTCAACTGTCTTCCTAATCAGAATTTTGTGTTTTTTATTCAAGATACTCATAGTACCAACAAGTATAAAATAATAATACTGAGCCTATTAAATTTATCAAGCCCAGAGCTAAACCAAGAGAAAAGTAATTACCATTTAAATAGCAACATGAAGTTCTTTGAAGGAACAGCCTTTTGATGTTAGCATCTCAAATGCTAAAAGGCAAAATCTCAGATCTTGACATTGTTCAGAGGAAACATGGAGAAAACAAATATGTCTCCTAAAAGTTCTTTCATCAGAAAGAAGCATGAACCCATGTCATTTATCATAGGCTTGTAGTCAGTACATGGTGACAACAGTAGGGTCCTACTAAATTAAGGTACCTAAGAAACAACGAGGAAGAAAGAGGAAGTACAATGGACTGGCTTCTCAAACATTAGAAAAAATATATATATCCAAGTGCTGTATGGAAAGTATCCAGCCCTGTAACCGTTCTCATTACATTGACAATGATCAGATTTTTTGAGAGACCGGGCACATGCACACCGTTAATAAACTTTTAGAGCCACTAATATCCAATGAGGGGGACCTGACTATAATATCTAGACATCCAGACACCCCACACCCCACATCCCACCATCAAGCATTGTTTGTGCATCTTTTCAAATGGATTCATAACAAACTTGGGAGCACTTGTCATTATTAAACTCAGTCTCTTAACTCACAGGGGAGGTGGGTCATTTTTCTCCTATAAATTATTGGAAACCTCTTACAAATGATTAGAAACACCAGGCGATATGATGCATTATATATATATATATATATATATATATATATATATATATATATATATATATATATATATATATATATCCCACTCTTAATTATCATTCAACTGATTAACTAATTGGTAGATTAAACAGGTCTGTACACTATTCAGACACTGCAAGACATTCATATTTATCTTCCAACCACAAGAGACGGTCTCATACTTTTCATTTCTAGTGGCTCACACAATGCAAGGCACATTAATAGAATTCAGTTAATTCTGTTGAATGCTCTTGGCTTTTCACCTTTGCCAGTTCATTTGTTTTTAATATAATACTATATTTGATTATCTCCTCAAGACCAAAATCATAAAAACAAAATGAGAAACATGAACCACACAAGCGCCCCCAATTTAAAAAAGAATACATGGGGGAAGGGCAGTGAGGGGGGCAGGGAGGAGAAAAGAAGACCCTCAAGTACAATGAAACTTTTTCATTGGCTTTGCTTTTTAATTATCTGTGATATCCCTACTCATTATAATTAACAGTTGAGAATCTGCCATATTCCTCTGATCAAACATTTATCTCTGAATAGGTTTTTAATTTCAAGGATTTATGCAGCCTGTAGTTTATGATTATTTAACTACAGAAAGAAAGCAATTATAATTGTCAGCTGAAAGGACATAACTGAGACCTTTTGTGGCTTAGATACATTTCCCTAAATCTGACTTTTATTTTAATTATTCATGAGACAGTGAGTGCTTTGAAAGCAGGTTTCTGTGCTCAGAGGCAAACCAAGTGAATTATGAGAAACTTGACCCACAACCATAATATAGTAAGCAGTGGAGCACACACTGGGCTAGGGCTATGTCCCCAAACTTGCCTGATCATAAAAACCACCTGTGAAGCCTGGGGTTCCCTGATCATTCCTTCAGAGATTCTGGTGAAGGCTATGCTATGCATTTTAGTAAGCATTCAGGTAAATTCTATCAGCAGCCAAAGTTGCATAGACCTTCCTGTGCCCCTCACTGTTTTTCGTCCCAGGAGAGCACAGGTGAGCACAGTGGTTGAAAAACTGTTGCACATTAGAATCACCTGAGTGGTCTTTTAAAAAAACAACAACAAACCCAAGGCCCATCCCCACTTTAATGAGAACCTCTGAGAGTGGCACCCAAGCATCAGGCCTTTCTGATTCTCCCAGATGATTCCAGTAGACAGCCACACTGTGCACTAACGACCTATTGCAGTTGACTGCTTCTCAACCCTCACTGCAGATCAGAATAACCTGGAGGAAGTTATAAACAAACAAGCCAAAACAATGCCTAGCGTCCATCTTAAACCAACTGAGTTGGAATATTTGGACAGGAGGCCTGAACCATGGCATTTCCCCAAAGTTCCTACAAGGATTATAATGTGCAGGCTGGTTGAGAAAAACAGGTCTAGTGTGTAATAAGTTAAAGTATTTAAACAACTCAGTAAAGTTTTATCCAAACATGCCTTCTCTGCCAAACACATGGTTCCATCCAGTAGAATGACAAATTATAAAACAAAACAGTCTCTCCTACAACTCAACTGGTCAGATAAATAATACACATAAATGAAATAACCAGCGAGTATTATAAAGTATCAGCAGCAATCCGAACACCCAAGTGTTGAACAGAAAATACCGTATCTTTCCATGTATAAGACAATACTTTTGTTTAAAACTGTTACACCAAAAATTAGGGGTTGTATTATACACGGAGTAACCCATGTGTTGATTTCTTAATGTTGGGATAGAAAAGTAGGGAGGTCGTCTTATACATGGGAGCATCTTATACACAGAAAAATACGATAAAATTGTTTGAAGTAAGTTTTCAGTTCATCAGCTAGTTGCACATATCATTCAAAAGTATGCAGATTCTTAATGAAAATTACCAAGGCTGACTTGGAGTTACGGGTTTGAGAGAAATAAAGTCTCCTGGAGCCTTCCAAACTGACTTGTACTTTTATCTTTGAAGAGTATTTTCCTACAGGAAAATTCTAAAACACTAAAGTTTCTTGCCTCTACTGGGATGCATTCCATAAGACTACAGCCATGCTTTACTTAGAAATATCCTTAATCTCTCTGTTATTTAAGAAAAATTCATTTACTAAATCCATTTTTTATGCCTCTCTTCCATATGCTGGGCACAACTGGCTGCTTGGAATACCATAGTAGGCACGCTAAGACTCCATGCCCACGTGCCACATGGAACAAGACAGAGAATAACCAAGCAAGCAACTATAATTTTAGATACTAAGTCCTTGCAGAAAGGGTTTAGGAAGTGATAGGAAAGAAGCTAGTTTGGGGATGGGAGTCAAGGCATGTCTTTCTGGGAGGTACTAGTTGAGCCAAGATGTGAGACAACTGGCCACACAGAAGATCTGGGAGACAGGGGCTTTGGGCAGAAGGCAAGGCAAGGCAAAGTCCAGTGGGCAGCAAGATGAGACTACAGAAGACATGCAGAGCTCCACTTATTCAACATGGCTTCTCTTTGAAGACATACTTGAAGAGTGGCACATATTTACAGAGAATCTAGTGTGTTCTTGACTTATATGAAGTCGAAGAGATGTCATCAAAGGCCTTGAGGGAATGCCGCTGGAGAAACAAACTGGTGAGTGCAAACAATAGTAAATGCAAACAACAGTAAATGTTCTACGAAGCCATGAAGGAGGGCTGACTGGAGCTCACATACGGAGGCAGGCATTTCCTTTTGGATGCATTCTTTGCCTAACATTTATCTCTGATCTTAAAATTCCATGTGACTCTTCAAGCTGTGGTATTAACAAACATTAAGGAAGTACATTTTGTAGTAGCAATGACTTTTATCAGGATCACTATTACAAACAAAGCAACGGGAAGCTGGGATGGTTCAGTGGGTTAAGCGCTCACTTTACAGCTTCGGGGACTGAAGATCGAATCCCAACCCTGGCCTGTGAGGACCCATATGCTGAACTGGGGAGTGCCCCCAGTTCAGTTCTCACCGGGGCGAGACCCCGGCCCAGTTCCTGCCCTGTGCAGCCCCGCCCACCTGTGGAATGAAACTATGTGGAGAAACCAATCATGTACAGCTATGGAGACTGTTCTGGGCCCGCCCCCTTCTCTCTGTCTCTGTCTTTGTATCTCTCTCTCTCTCCCCCTGTCAAAACCAATAAAAATAAATCTTTAAAGGAACATAGAAACAAAGCTACTGTTCCTTTATACTGTTGTGAAATATGGGCCTTTCTTTGAAGTGTGTAATAAATGGCTATTTTATGAACTATAAGAACTGAAATATTTTGTGGCAAATCCTCTTGGCAAAACAAATGTCAAAAAAAAGTCAAAAAAAAAAAATCAGTATACTGTAAAGTAAATTGGTTTGTTTAAGAATGGGCCTTAATACCAGGAGACAAGTACAGGAATTTTCACAGGAACTCCATTCGAAATAGTAAAGAATTGGCCACAATCCAAAAGTCCATGGGCACAAAAATGGATAAATAATAATGGTATATTATAGTCAAACAACCTGATACAGCAGTGAAAAACGAACTAGAACTTAAAGTTGAGTGAAAACAGCAAGTTGAGAGGCAGCCGGGATGGCTCAGCAGGTTTAGCGCTCACTTTGCAGTGCCAGGAACGGAGGATTAAATCCCGGCCATGGCCCGTGGAGGCCCACATGCCAAACTGCAGTGTACTTCCCATGGGGGAGGCCTCCTGGTTCAGAACCCAGCTGGTAGGGGCATGCCTTCCATGCAGGAGGCCCCCAGCCCAGTTTCTGCCGTGGGAGGCCCCGGCCCACCTGTGTGGAATGAAACTATGTCAAAAACCAGTGATGTACAACTATGGAGACTGCCCTGGGCCCTCCCCCTTCTCTCTTGTCTCTCACTATCTCTGTCTCTGTCTATGTCTGTCTCTGTCAAAAACAATAAAATAAATCCTTAAAAAAACAAACAAACAAACAAAAATCAGCAAGTTGAGCAAATGTACTGTATGATTCCACTTATATGAGTTAAAAACAGGCAAAACAAACATTGCATTATTTAGGAATCCAGAGAGATGCAGCAAAACATGGGTATAAAAAACCACAATGTTCAGAATATCAGTTTTATAGAGAATAAGAATCAGAGTTAAGATGAAGGATGGGTAACAATGGTTTTCAAAGGGCCTGACACTGTCATTTTCTATCATTTAGGTGATAGGAAATATATGTTCACTTTCATGTTGTCTTTTACACCTTACACATGTTTAAAACAACATTTGGTGCATGCTTAATTAATATTTAGTAAGTTTTTAAAACTGCCTTAGGAATAACTCAGGTTTTCTCCACCCAAGTACTGTTCTGGCTTAGTCCACATTTGTATCTAAGTGCTTTTTTAAAAACATAAGTTTAAACACCCTTTCTTCTATGTATTCAATATGTTGGTGAACACAGCCGGAAGAAAAGAAAACCATCTGAAAATACAATGCAAATGGCAAACAAAAACCCTTTTCCCTGAAAAGCCATGGGAAACTGGAGTTGGTACTCCCCTGACAGAGTTCGTACGGAGCACGTGGTGCCCGGATCTGACCGACCCAGCACAGGGTCTGGGAGGCACACAGCAGCTACACGTGCTTATAGGATGCCTTTCACAGAAGACCAAGGGCTTAACTTTCCCAAGGCTGCTAGGCAAGAACCTCCAAAAATGGGAAATAGAAAACGATCACATATCCGTGCAAATCGAAATTCATAGAACAGTGGCAGGCAGCCAACCCAACGATTTCAGGTCTGCTCTCCCATCTGCTGGGCCAGTTAACTGCCGGAAAATACAAGCAAATCACCTCTTCTGCAACGAATTCTCAATGGGGCTCCTAAAAACCAGGCTCCATGATGCAACTTTAATAAGACAGAACGGCTTATTATGATCAATAAAGCCAAGCCTTCCAGCAGTGGCTGCGCCAAAAGCTGGCTCAAATGCCTTTCATGGACATGGCACATGGTCAGCGTCCTTCTGCAGCACTGCGGAAGGCCCCGGGCCAGGAAACACTCAGATTCCAGGAAGCTGCTCTGTCCTTCCCTGCTCCTGAGGAACCCAAAGGCCTTCTCATCCTGCTAGATTTTATTAGCCCCAATATATGGTAATTAATTTACTGCCGGCTCTTAATTCATAAATGGATCAAATAAAGCCTCACAGGGCTCTTGGCAGCTAACCCTGACTAAATTATGGTGACTAGAAGTTTGTTCAAATGCTGCCCATAAGTCAGCCCCCTCAGCTTGTAAAGTTCAATTAGAGTTCTTAGCTTATTGTGTGCCTGAAAGCTTCAAAGAAGGCATTATTCATGCAGTTTCTACTGCCAACAGGAGGAGAACTGGCAATGAAGCAATTCCTAGAATGTTGATTCAGGCATTACCAGGAAATTTTAAAACTTCAACTCTCAGTACCCAAATGTCTCCACTTTGGGACAAGCCTCAGTGAACTCTAAAGGACGAAAATTAATCTAATGAACGATGTAACTCTACCTAATAATGAGAATTCTCACCAAGAGTGCACAAACATAACACCTACTAGAGTTTCTTTTTCAAGATTCCCCGTGTATGTACCACTGGTAGGTTCCTACAAATGTAATCGAAACTGGCTGAGGGCTTAAGCGGAGGGCAGAAAGGACTTTTTAGAATCACCATCCCCACAACAATGAGCTGTCATCTCAGTTCTTATGCTCATATCTCAAAGTGGCAGGCGAAGCCTGGGGTAGGAGCCGCCAAGGGTTTGAATCTGACTGGCGTTTTCTGAGGTTGCACTTCAGCGGCTGTGTGGGTTTTCTTTTGTGTGCTGCCCACTCCAAGCAAGGCCAATGGCAGCTCTGCCCAAGTGGGCAAGGCAAGAACTTTCGCTCTGATGCTTCCCTTCCTGACAGGTAAGTAATTGGACCCTGGTTCACCTTCCCATGGGAAGTTCGAAGGTCGCCCCCAGATGTGAAAAGAACTGGTGTGCTTTTCCCAAGAACATACCATGAAGTCAGAAAAAGCCCCTGGCAACACATCTCCATGTCTGTCTGCAAAAGAAGAACCTGGTACTGCCAGCTCTGTAAACACGCGGCCTTTCCCATTACCAGGCAGGAGGCTTAGATGAAGGAGCAGGAAAACAATTCCACTGTGAGCTCCTGCCAGGGAGGCCAGGGCTCTAAATCTTGCAGCTGAAAACAAATTAGCAGCTTTGCCCGCATCAAGACGGCCATCGCAAAGGAGGCTGCTTTTCACTCCAGAATTACCAACTGCGCTCCTCATAGAGAACGCTGTTAAGGATATAAAAATGTTTCCTTCAGCTACTGCCTGTCCCCTTGGTGACTCTACTGACAGAATTGCGTGAAACCCACCCAACCAGCCCCTTGGGCTCCAGGGTGGCCTTGAGTGTGGGCTCCAGCAACATGGAGGGAGACAAACAGGAGGTGTGTAAAGTCATGGGTTAAGGACCCCCTTTCTCTCCGTCATTCATTCATTCATTCATTCAGACACTTCATTGCTAGCTGCCCATGCGCTTGGCACTGGGGATACACGGATGAACCAGACAGACAAGAATGCTTCCGAATAAGATGTCAATATGATATTTATCATCACTTTTGGACCATCTTTATACTCAATAAGGAGGGGAAGGACCTTTTATTATACTAAAGGAAGGGGACTAAAGAAAAAAGCGCCTTTCCAGGCGAAGAAGAAAAACTTGAAAATACAAGTACAGTTGACCCTTGAACAATATGGGTTTGAACTGCGCGGTTCCCCTTATATCCAGTTTTTTTCAATAAAAATACAATTGGCTCTCTGTATACCCTGGTTTCGCATTCATGGACTTAACCAGCTGAGGATTAAAAACGTATCTGAGGTCCTCGGTTGGGAATCCATGTATGCAGAGGGCCTACTTAAATTATGGGGGGTGGGGGGCTGGGGAGTGGCGGCGGTCAGCGTCCCTAACCCTGGCCTTGTTCAAGGATAATTGCATGTGCTTTGGTTAAGTGAGCGGACTGCTTCCAGATCCACCCTACCCTAGGGCCTGGTTCTACCAGAACAAGGCCAAGGGACCTTGGTTTTAATGAGGTGTCTTCAAATGCATCTGTCCTTTGTAGAAGGAAGTGCCTATGAGACCTGGCTCAATTTCAGCATCTTAGAGGTACCAGTGTTAAAGGGCTGCTAAACCACAAAGGCGATGAGAGTTTTGCTATAAACACTGACAAGAATTTGTGAAAAACCAGCTGGGTGAACAACTCATGTTGTTAAGATAAAGAGAACCGAGCTCAAACGCACAATAAGGATCAGTCCAGGACCCAAAAGGGAGGCAGGCAGAGCTGGAGTTAGGGGGCCTGTCCATTTCCAAAATGATTACGTTTATTTTGTTTAGATAACCAAACAACAGCAAAAACGGCAGTTTGCTATTTAACTTATATATAAGCCACCGTTTTAAATTCCCAAACTTATAGTCAGTCTGTGTGAAAACCAAGTTTAACCAAAGCCACATTTATGGGGGTGTGGGGGGAAGAGGGGAGAGCAAGTAAGCTATGACAATAATGAATCAAAGGACTTGATCTCTCTATAGAAGTAAAGTGACAATTATAATGGCACATTCCAAATTGACTGAAATTATCTCAATTCCAGGTCATGGAATTAATGGTAGCTACTAAGAAAATTCAACAAAGGAATTTACGATTCTTTTGAGTTTTGTTATATGCATAATGGGGATAGTGATATAGTTCATTTAAAAAAGGGGAGGATTAAGTTTTTTTATACAATGGTGAGTGAAATCTTTACCCATTATTTTTTGAAATTGGCACCAAAAATTTAGTGGCCAGGAAATCAGAGAAGGCTTTTTTGGGGAAACTGATCAAAAGAAGCGCAAAGGCATATGGAAACCCCCAGCTGAGGGACCCCCTGGAGAAATGGTCCACCCAGATCTCCGTGTACCATCAAAAAGTCTGTGCAAGCACATGGGACTTCAACCAGCCTCCTAGCACATTATGCTGACGCAGACAGCCAAGGACCATCAGGCATTTGAAGTGAGTCTCCAACACCAAAGACAGAGGCCAAAACAAACACACAGACAAAAAAAAAAAAAAAGGAATTTAGAGGATTTAGAAACACTGGTGAGAGAAAAAAAAAAGAGAGAAAGAGAGAGAGAGAGGCAAGGAAGAGGAAAGAAAGATAATGAATATCTTTAGGGAAATGAGGAGACTGCATTCATGAAACTAGAATGGGAGGTTTGTAAGGAAACAACTCCAATAACAGAACATTCAGAAATGAAAACTACATGAGAATAAATTTTCTTTTCAATGAAAAAATTGAAAGATAGAGTTGAGAAACTCTTTCCAAATCAGAAAATATATATAATAAAAATGTATAAGCCAGAGATTTGAAAAAGGAAAGGATCAGAAAAGTAGACTGATATTAGGAGGTTCAACTGTTACATAGAAGGAGCTCCAGAAAGAGAACAAAAGAAACAGAAATTATATCTTCTCCAAAGAAATACACCTGCAAAATGTTCAACATTACAAAGCCTGAGTTTCCAATGAGAGGACCAAGCTTAGCACACATGACTAAAAAGAGACTCATGCCTGAATACTGGAACAAGGGAAAGATGAAGGCTTGGGAGATGGGGGAACACATAGGTATCAAACATGAGCTTTCTAGTCAGGGTGGAGACCTGTCAAAGACAACACCGGGGAGCTCAATGCAATGGAGCAACACCTTCAAAAGTCTGACAGAAAATGATTGTAACCCATTCTCGCTTTAGCCCCTTTATCGATCAAGTATGAGGGTGGAAGGAAAACATGTTCAAACATTCAAGATCTCAAAATTTTTACTTCCCATGAATGCTGTCTTGAGATGCTACTCTAAGATGAGCATCACCAAAAATAAAGGGACAGAAATGAGGGAATACAAAGATCCGAGAAACAGGATACAGAGCATAAGGCCAATGGAATCCTCAGGGTGGTGTATAAGAAAGAGCTCAGATTTTTACAGCTCTGTATACGGCCTGAGCTATCAGTCCAGATTAAAGCAGATCTGAAGACTCCAGAGAGACTACTCCAAAAGATAAAATCTGTAGATTATTTGGTGTATTTCAATAAACTGAGAAGCCATTTGTAATTCTGGCACGATACTTGTGGTCAATTAGTGATGGGCACATAGAACACCAAGCAAACAAAAAGGAAAATGATCTAAGAACTTCCAAGAGAAAGTTGAATGAGAAAGGAAAGGTGCCTGGCCGTGCTGTGAATAATGCCCATAGTCATAATAATGTAAACACTGAATACTGACCCATCTAAAAATGACTTATGGTAGACAGCCTCTAAACTGGTCCCTAATGGCCCCCCTTGAGTGCTGCCCTCCCCACTTTGACTTTGGGCTGGATTTCATTCTAATAAATAGGATAAATGGAAAAAGTCATGGATTGTCATTTTAACATGCCGTTACATAAAGACTCTAGAGCCCATCTTGGGCTCAGTTTCTCTTGGATCTTGCTGGGGAAGCAAACGGGTGGGTCATGAGCAGCCCAATGGAGAGACCCATGTGGCATCGCAAGGAATTAAGGTCCTCAGTCCAACAGTTTGGGAGGAATGAAAGCCTGTCAACAACCACGCCAGTGAGATGGATCTTTAGGTCTCAGTCAGTCCTCAGGTGACTCTGGTACCAGGCACACAGGCTGACCACAACCTCATAGGACAGCCTGAGTAAGAAGCACCCACTTAAGCTGCTCCCATGATGCTTGACACATGGAAACTGGGAGGTAATAAATGTTTGTTTTTTCAGAGTGTTACGTTTTAGAGTCATTTGTTACAAAGCAACAGACAGCTCCTAAGTATCCTGGGAGAATGGAAGGCCAATAAAATATGTATGTGTTAGGAGAGGGGCATAAGAAATCTAAATCACCGCTCTTCATAATAAGAAGTGAATATAAAATATGTAAAACTGAAGAGATACGTTAAGAAATAGCCACATAGACAATGTGTTTTCAAGATATAGAAAAAAACATTAGCTCAGCGAGTTTAAAGTAGTTAATTGCCTCTGGAGGATAGGAACTGGGTGAAGGGGAAGGTGGAATAAGAAACTGTTGTGTGTGTGTTGAAGGGGGGACTTGTAGAACTTTGTGGCTTTAAAATTATATACACATAGACTGAATAAAAGTTAAAAAGAAAATTAAACTACACTGGGTTAACGCTTGTGCATCCAATACAATCTCTACTTCACAGCTGTCTTTGGGGCATTTTAAAGAAACTTAATGAGTTTTTTTATTAAACTTACTGGGGTGACATTGGCTAATAACATTATATAAATAAAGAGTCTTACTACAAGGCAGAGACCATAGCACTAAAAGTAGTTGGAGCTTATGAAGGTGTTTTAGACCACGGGTTCGAAAACGTGCTAATGAAACTGCTATAATTCTACCTTTTAAGATCCTTTTCAGATATGTTCAATGTGTTCATTCATCCTTGGGGTGTATGAGAGTGTAAAATAAATGTCAGCCAACTCAGACCACACTCCACTTTCACCTGCACCAGTTCTAATAGTTCAACAGTGATTCAAAATAAAATGGAGTAAATGTATGAATCCACTTTTTTAGGAGACTCAAGTGATGCCTCCAGGCTGTTCAACAGGACTTGGCACTAACCTAGGGGGTGATATAAGGGTCATGCCATTGGGACCAACTGTTCGCTAAGAGATTTGTTCAAAACCCTTTACATCTGCTATGATTCTGGCAAGAACATTGTATGGTCTTCTCATATCTCTGCTCCACAAACTTTAGGCACCTTCAGCAGATTAATATACTCCGTTCGTTCCACCCCTCCCCCAAATTTTACACATGAGGAAAGTGAGACCCAGAGCCAAGAAAACACAGCACAATGGTGACAATAGTGAGACAACAGCCTGGTCCTGCTGACACCTAGTCTAGTATTTTTTTTTTCTAGGGTTCTTGTTTTCCTTTGTAATTTTACCTCCATAGTTCAAAGGCATTTCAGAACTACATCCCATTATTTAGCGTATTTCAAATACAGTAGTTTTCCCAGTAAACCAGGGATGTCAGCAAAAGCAGAGGAAGCACCCAGCATACTCTAAAAGAACTTCATTCACACATCACACATATATATTTATAACAAATGGGGATGATGGGATATGGGAATTCCCAACAGAAGTTTAATAGTTACATAGCTTTTCTTTTCTTTCAGCCAATCTCCCTTTTCTCTTAAGACCAATACACTACAGAAAGCGCACATTATAACAATCACATTATTTTGTTTTAATCCTTTTTTTTTTTTTTCATGGTTTAGCCACAAATCTTTTGCAAAAACAGTTAGTCTAGTAGGAGTCACAACTGGAATACCAAGAACTACTGAGGACGCTGAAACAAAACATTTTTATTAACCTGCTTAATTGATAGATATTAGAACATTGCAGCCAAACGCATAAAGGAGAATTTTTAATAAAAATATTACAGGTACTTCTTGATTTATACAATCATGCCCATCCAGAAGATCTTTAAAACAAAATATTTTATATGTAATATAAAAAGCTCCTTTTGTTAATCATGGAGGAATACAAAGGCACATAGCTTCTCATGAGCTTTTTTAGTCTGTTACTGTCAATCAAGATACTTTTCACTACTTAAGTAAGCAAAAAACAAAAAGAAGTTCATGCGCAGAAGAAAAAAGGCCTTGACTACTTCAAGTAATTTTGATGTTTTATTTTGGGTTCTAATCTATCCTAATATGCTTACCAACTGGCCTGGCACTTGTGCTATCTCTTTTCACTTTTTATTAATGATCAGAGTGAAATAAATGGGTCAATCACACCAAATATAGACCCATAACAAGTTGAAGCTGTCAGAATTTACAGAGAAAAAAACACCACAGATTTAGTCTCACTACAGTCAGTTTCCTAACAGTCTTCTCTAAACACCAGACTGCTATTTCTGCTTTCCAATATACACAAAGTATTTACAGAGTAAATGTATACAACTTAAAGGTATATACTCTTGGCAGAGGTGTATACTCTTTACACTTCACTTTACCTACCTTGGGTTAAGTGAAATGTACAGCCTGACTATACAGATCAGCAGGGTCAGGGTGAGAGAAAACAAAGGTATCAACAATATACCACCCAGAGCCCAGGTGATTTGGGTTAGTGCCAGACCTGAATGCTTCCTCCAAGGAGAGGCTCAGTGTGGGCCAATCCACTTTCTTCTGAAACCTTGAGGTGAGCCTATGTGGACGAGACCACTAGATCCCTCCCAAGCCATCACCAAAACTAATAAAACTTTGTGGCATTTAATTCTCATTTAGACTCTTCCTTGATTTCTACCCACATCATAAATTCCCCATACTTACTTTTCCTCACTTTGAGAAAATGAGGATGCTAACCACAGCCTCAAATACTTAACAGTCACACTCAACAGATGTCATGCTTTGTTGAAACTCCATACTTGGAAATGTGCTACTACTAGAAATTACAAGCTCAGGAGGATGGTATGAATAATATTTATTTTAAGGAGATATTTCATACAGAAGAATTTTGATATAAAGATATAAAGCAGGGGTGTCCACTCTTTTGGCTTCCTTGGGCCACATCGGAAGAAGAATTGTCTTGGGCCACACACAAAATACACTAATACCAACAATGGCTAATAATCTAAAAAAAAAAAAATCTCCTAATATTTTAAGAAAGCTTACCAATTTGTGCTAGGCCACATTCAAAGCCACCTGGGCTGCATGCAGGCCATGGGATGCGGTTGGACAAACTTGATATAAAGTGTAATGTCCTAGAGGGTGTACACTTCCGGGATTCTCTAGTAACTGACTGAGGATTTTGTGTTTAATGCTCTCCTGACTCACTGGAGATTAATGTGCAGTCAATATAATTTTAAGTAACTCACTGCCCTTTGCTTCTGTGAAACTGACCCGCCATTCCCCCAATCCCATTGGGTCATTTATCCCACTATCACCTTAGAATTTAACAAGTTTTGGGAACTCCCCAGTGAATATAGTGTCGGTCACCATATCCAGCAGAGGTCTTAATGGAAAAGACAAGTTAAATATGGTGCTAGTGCTCTGCAAAGATGGTCACAATTCCAGTCCACAGCCTCCTAACTTGTCTGCCCTGGAGGATACAAAGCCTCGCGGAGCTCAAAGCACCTCTCCCATGCTTGCTTCCTGCGCAGCCAGCTCAGTTCTAGGTTCAGAGTGCCAAGCCAACGCCCCCAATCCCAATTATGGCTCTTCTGTGTTTCCAGGCTCCACCCCCCAAGTGTTTGTTGAGACGCTGAGGAAAGCAGTGGAAAGCTGTCTTTGTTGGTGCTCTTCACACAAGGTGGCCTGTGCTGCCACTCAAGTGAAACAGGACAGTCAATGTTCTCAGTCCGCTCTTTCAACTTGACTTCCTTCAAAAGTTGTCTGTCGTTGTGGATAGCAAGAAGACATCTACATGACAACATACAAACTGTGCAGATGTACGTGCGAGTCCCTGAAGAGCTGGCGGGACACACGCTGCCCGCTGAGCCAGGAGAACAAGTGACACTGCCGCAGACGCACAGGAAGCGGTTGGCCACTCCTCTTCTTGTTATGAAAGACGAAGTCCAAAACGACATTTCAGGGTATTTTTTGTAAAAATATTTGGCGAATATTAAATTTAAAAAACATTGCACTCTGTAAGCTGCATTAAGTTCCCACATTTCAGTCAAAACCACAAACTGACAAGCAAATGTTTGCCTTTTAGCATATTTTTAAAATAAACCAGTTATATTCATCTACATGCGCGTGCACACAGACACACACACACACAGATATACACACAGAAACAAACACAGACTTAAAACTAGGAAAGGCTGATCAATTTAAGTAGAAACTAGAAATCCAGAAAAGACAGTCACTTGATATAGATTGTCGGTACCTCCGTTTCTCCATCAGAGTAAAAGGGCTCATTATAGGAGTTTTCCACATAAATGAAAAGACGCTAATTAGATGGTATTGGCAGAGCAGCATAAAGTTTCCCAGGCAAAGTGTTTAATTGTTCAGACACACCAAATGTGTCACGTGAAAGCAAAAGCCATATTTCTAACGCCCAAGGGCTGAAATACTGTGAAAGTGTCTCTAATATATTATTTGAATCAGAAGGCTTAATTATGAAATGAATATATATGGGTGTGGTGTGTATATAATTGCTCAATTTACTATTCAGTTATCAGCAATTATCAAATGAGCAATAAGGGTCATGAGTACTTCACAATTTTGATCTAAGCCCTCCTAGGGTCTCCTAACTAACTGCGTTACATCAGACTTTCCTAGATACTTTTGCAACTGTGCCCATGAGCCTAATTCTCCCAACTTTCTTTGCTGCGAACGGCTTTTTACAACCTTTGATATGCCTTCTCTCATTTTATAGCTTATTTTACTTTTGCCAGGGAAATATTAGCCAATCTTATTTGAGAACAGAAGGGCTGGGAAAGGTATATGGGAATGCGCCGGTCTATATTACTTTTAAAAACAACCTGGCTAGTTCTTCCTGCTGCAGGCATACAGCGAAGCCGCCTAGGGGAGAGGCTCTGGGAAGAAATAAATTGTCAAGGTGGGAGGGAGAGAAAATGCCAGGCTGGGGTGTGCCAGGGAAGAAGCTGCAAACTCTCTGAGTGTCAAATTATATATAGATAGCAACGGACCATGAGGCACAAGGATTTTCTATGAAAATCCTGTCCTTCATCCGTCCTTACTCTGAAGGAGCAGAACCCAAAAGAAAGATGTTCGCCGAGACAGACACGCTGGTGGCTTAGATCCTTCCCAGTTCAGAACAGAACGGTTGCCTGACAGACAAATTTTCTCCCCTGGGTATCTGAATTCCTTTATATCTAAAAGGCTCCTTTAACTTCTTTCACCTGAGGAGAGGGAAGCTATAAAGTGTCATTCTAGACATAAGCACAAGTGAAATCTAAACCTTCCTATCATCCAAAACAAAGCCCCCCACCAAGGCAGATCCTTGCCCACATGCTCAACCAGGAACATCACTTGCACACTTGCACACTTGCTTTCTCTGGCTCGACCATTCGGATTTTTACTACCGGGGAAATCTGATTCCCTTTCTATCTAGCGCAGGACCCTGGCTGTGGGCATCGCAAGCTATTCATTTGACTTACAACCTCATTCCTCTTCTCATCAAAATGTCAGTGAATCCGAAGATGGGAAGGGTCAGAAGGGCATTCTCAGCCAGGGCAATGTGATCTGACACGTGAAAAGTTAACCTGGGTGCTCCAGGGTATTAAAATATTTTTTCCTTGACTCAGCAATTGTTTCTTGGAAACAGACCCTCACATAATAATTGCAAATGCATAAAAACTACCCAACCTCTATGCACATAAGATATACTATGTAGCACTTATATTTATCTAAGAAGTTGAAAGCATCCATCATTAGAGGAATTAAATTCAATTTTGTGTGTCCATTCCATGGAATATTTTGTATCAATGAAAAATACTTCTTAGGAAGTGTTTTGACTATCAGAAATGTTTATGTTTTAATGTTACGATTAAAAGTGAAAGCAATATTCAAACATTTCTACCAAATAATCTCAATTAAATTTTTTAAAAAATGTATATGGAAAAAGCTAAGAATGAAGTAACCTAACAAATTAAAGTGGCTGTCAGAATAGTGAATCTACAGATGTTTTTTCTTCTACTTTTTTGGTTTTGTTCCCCCAAATGTCCTAAAATGACGTTGTATTCTTTTTATAATCAGCACATATAAAAACATACTGAGGATATGAATAATTAAAGGAAAAAAGAACCCCCATACATTTTGTCTCTCCTTTTTTTGTGGAGATGGGTTTAATAATAATAGTAAGATTAGAAGCTCAAATATAATAAAATATAATCAGATGGCTTTAAAAAGGAAACAATGACAAAATAGATTTCTGGAACTATTTTTTTTTTTTCCAGCTTGTCTAGGCCAAACTTAATTTACAAGTAATATATTCCTGACTAGAAAGCTATATGATTCAAACTTAAACAGGTATAAAGACTCTTTATCACTTTGTTCCATGAATTTATTCAACATTCAGCAAATGTGTATGGCACCCTTACGCTGTGCCAGGCACGGGGGATCCAACAGTGATCCAAACAGATGGGCCCTGTGCACTGAAGAAGCTCACAGCAGAGTGGGCTGAAATGGAGGGTGTGTGTACAGCCAGGCAGTTGAAGCTGATTCAATTACTCCTGCCAAAATCAGATGCTAGGACTGTAAAGAATTTCCTACCATTCCGTACTTAAAATAAGAACTTTAGTTATTGTGTCACATCTTACTCCCTCTTTTCAGAGAGCATTTTGGGACATACCGTATTTTCCGGCGTATAAGATGACCGGGCGTATAAGATGACCCCCTAATTTTACAGTTAAAACATAGGTTTAGGCCTATATTCGCTGTATAAGACTACCCGAGGCTGTAGTCTTATACAGCGAATATAGGCCTAAACCTATGTTTTAACTGTAAAATTAGGGGGTCGTCTTATACACTGGAAAATACGGTATATGAGAACTTTTGAGTGAGGTAGGTAGAAATCTAGAACACCAATTCAAACTCATTTACCAGGTGTGCTGCCTTGCACAGGTGAATCCCTTTCTATGTCTCTTTTATTCAAATATAGATCATAGTTTACATTGGATCATGTTCTGAGGATTAAGGAAATCATTACGTGGCAAGCAAGCCCAGTACAATGCCTGACACTGAGTAAGTACTCAAATTGGTCCATTCTCTTATCCATAAAATATACACATTTACACATAAAAACAATGAATTATCAAATAAGGACAAAGATGTAAAGGTCAATGAAATGGGGGAGCTGGGGCAAGTGGTAGTGATGGCTAATGGGTACAGGGTTTCTTCTGGGGTAATGAAAAAAATGTAAAATTAATTGTGGCAAGGACTACAAAACTCTGAATACATTTTTAAAAAACACTATTATACCCTTTAAATGGATGGATTGTATGTTATGTGAATTATATCTCAATAGAACTGCTATAAAATTATATTTAAAAATAAAATATAACAACTACAGAATAAATAATAGTCAACCCCTCTCCCCAACACCAAAAAAAAAAAGAAGAAAAAAAGAAAAAGTCAATGAACTACTTTAATCAATATAGGCCCAGATGAGCCAACAGCTATTCTCTTCAACCAATGAGACCATCTATCTGTATTTTGTGATTAGGAAGTTTATCGTCAGTTCAAAGTCAAAATATATTAAGGCTCTTTCAAGATTTTCTTACCAATTCCTTTACAGGGAAATGATAAATAAGCAGACAGGACAATGCCACACACACAAATCTTATAAGACAACTTCTGAAGTCTTGTACTATACCTAAGTCTGAAGACAAGGTTAGTTTCAAATGGCTGACATTTTGTACTCACATATAAGAATAAGTGTAGCTAGAACATCACCCAACCAAAGGGGGTGACTAAGTACCTTTACATAGCGAGATTAAAACTTACTGCTTCATTACTTAACACCTAATGTCACTGCCAACACATACACACAGATGGCACAGAAGAACAAATGTTCAGTCTAAAAACATTAAGCTGGAGCTTACCAAAGAGCAGCTTATCTTTCACAATGACAAGTGGTGAGGTGACTGTGTTCTTACTTTCCAGCAAAACACACAACCACCACTCATCACATCCAAATGCTGGCCACAGCACCTCATCAGGAAAGCACAAAACAGGTAGGTCTATGAGTAAAATAAAACCCAGGACCACAGCCCTGACGCGCTGTTCCTGGCTCCCTTCCTTCCTCTCTCCTTCATGCAACAACTCTTTTTTGAGTGTTCATTACACGAAACATGTCACTATGTGAATGCCCGTCCTCCATTTTTCCTTACTGAGTTTTCAGTGAAGCTGGTAACAGTAGTTTCAGTAATCTTAAAAAACAAAACAAAACAAACAAACAAAAACTTTCAGGTGATTTTTGTAGTTCTTTATAATATACATTATATTTTTTAAGATTTATTTAATTGGTTTTGGCAGAGGGAGACAGAGACAGAGAGAGACAGAGAGAAGGGGGAGGGCCCAGAGCAGTCTCCATAGTTGTACAACATCAGTTTTCCACATGGTTTCCCTCCACACAGGTGGGCGGGGGCCGCATATCATTCAGGGTGAGAACTGGGCTGGGGGCCTCCCGCATGGGATGCACACGCCAGTTCAGCATATGGGTCCACACGGGCCAGGGCTGGGATTTGATCCTTGGTCCCCGGGGCCGTAAAGCAAGTACTTAACCCTCTGAGCTAGTCTGGCTTCCTCTCTAATATATATTATTAAACCAATTTTATTTTTACTAAAATAATTTTGCCACTGTACACAGAATAACCAGAGCTAACTGAGGTGGCTCTTTGGCCCAGAAAATATATGGGTTTAATGTTCTGTTTGAGTTGCCTTTTGCATGTGAACATAGGCAGCACGTGTGCAGTTTGGAAGGTGCATCCTTGAGCTGCTCTACCACCAATGGTGACAATCTCAAGGAACCATCCATATGTGATTGGCAACCAACACTGCAAGAAAGCCCAAGAAGCTGAAAATAAAGTTCTGGGTCAATACACGGAGGGACACCAACTACTAGTTTTTTCAAGCCCCTCATAACCTCTGTGGAGCTCATGTTGAGGATCAAGGCTGGCCCCTTTTTCTCAGCACAATGATTAAGAAACTATGCTCACCTGCCATCCTCATATACTGGGCTGATTTATGTCCACTTAGCACAGTACTGATAGGAAGAGCGTGCCCATGAACCATCTTAAATTCCCCATTACCGCACACTTACAGTCCTTAGTAGTGTGGCAGGTAATGAAACACAGAAGCAAAAGTGGCATCTTACTCCCCTTTTGTGAATCAAAGCTGAATTTATAAAATCACTGGGCAATACCTCGCTTCCTAAGTAAAGTATTGCATCAACTCCATGCTCAGATTCTGAAAACATCAAGAAAGCCTGAATTAATATTTACTCTCTCTTTGAATCAATATTTAAAAAGAAAAGTTCTATTTTCAGTAATAAGATTGGTAAGTAAATACTGCAGATAGGAATAACAGTATCACGTGTTAGATCCATCGTCAATTATGTAGAATCATTTGTCTTAATGAATTAGCTTCAGACCTCCTATACTGTACATTTAAACACTATCCTGTTTATGACTTTGGAGATGCAGAAGCAGCAGAGGAATTTAAGAACATCTCTGGTGGTTTAAAGAGCATAATTTACTTCTCCAATTAATTACCTTTAACACATTAATTCCCAAGATCACTTTTCTTTCCTTGGACAATACACAGAACATCAGGTGAAGGACCTCATGTAAAAAAGCCTTGTTCCTTTCATACCGTATGTCCAAGTCTTCTCAATCAGAACATACTTACTATCCTAAGTTGCCATTTATGTTTCCATTGTCCCTTCTGAAAAGTCCAGTGCTTTTCTGAATACAACTACTTCATTAATACGCTGGGTTTCTGAACTATTAATATTTCAAAACTATTTCAACAGAGACTACACAGAAATGAAAATACTGTGTCTGGCTCGGTAGAGAAACAAACAGTAAGGTGCACCTGACCCCAGTGATAAATGAGGAAGAGTGGTACCCACTGGCTGTTCATTAAGTTCCCCAAACCTCCGCAGACCGTCTCTCTGTCGCATCAGCACAGGGA
This sequence comes from Craseonycteris thonglongyai, assembly GCA_004027555.1. Taxonomy (NCBI): domain Eukaryota; kingdom Metazoa; phylum Chordata; class Mammalia; order Chiroptera; family Craseonycteridae; genus Craseonycteris; species Craseonycteris thonglongyai. Next base: position 112,682 of record PVKE010000803.1, read on the forward strand.
TTAAACAACTATGCTCACTGGCCACAGCATCTTGACAGGCTCCATCTCCCCTGTGAGGTAAGTCAGACAGGTGTCTCTGTCCATTTGGCAACAACATATGTAACTTCCTCAAAGGAAAAAGGTCAAGCACCTGGCAAAGGACTAGGACATCTCCTCTCGCCCCTGAGGCAGTGGTTTTCAAATAGTTTGACATTAGAATCCCCTGGGAAGCTTTGAAAGAAAACAACAACAGTAACAAACCAATGTCAGATCACCAAACCAGACCACACTGCCAACCCAGACCCAGTAAATGTCTGGGAGTGGTACCTGGGCATCAGCATGTTTTACAAACTCTCCAAGGGGCAGTGTTAAGAACCACTGCCCAGTACCTATAGATACTGAAAGGTCATTGGCAAATAGCAGTTTTCTTTATCTCACTTCCTTTTCTTCAGTGGCTTTGCTTAACCAGTAGAAGAACATAGGGGACAGGGATGACAGAGTGGCAGAGGGGAGGTAAATGACAGCCCTAACAATGAACCATGGACATCACTGACCCAACTATGTTCTCCGGTAAGGGATTAAAAAAAAAAGAAAGAATGATTCAATAAAAGTCAAAAGGAAAATACATTCACAAGAGCTAAAAGCCAAGTTCAACCCAAACATATTTATACACATTGTTGCATATGCCATGTTTTGTCAGTTTTATTCCCCACCCCACCCCCTCAAAAGAGCTTAATTTTCAAACAAATAACTATACATAGGCATGTGTGTCCCAAATGGCTGGGATGAAATGCTAAGAAAATTCTTTCCAACACCTGAGAGTAATTTTGTACAATACATCACTGTTTCTATGCATTTACCTTAAAGTAGAATGATCAGAGTGGTATAACTAAATATCCAAAGCAGTAATAGTTTTTCTCTCCTATTAAGTATGATCTGAAACCCACTAATTATTTCCAGAGGGAATGTCTCTTGTAACACGTTATTCCTAAACACCATTTGGTTCTTAGGCAACCAGGACTTCATGTACTGGCAGTGCCACTAAGGGAAAAGTCTGTGACTAGAAGTATCCTCAAATGAAGAACGCCAAGCATAAGAAACAATTAGGTATTAGGCGAGGATTTCACATTGCAGCGGTGCTGTTCCCCACCACCATCCAAAGAAACCACAAGAACACTCAATATCCCCCAAAGACTGCACATATGAGCTCTTAAAATGTCTTAGGACCTTGAAACGCACACATACACATACAACCGTCACACAACGTGTGAATGCACATAACAAATTAGGTCTGAAAAACACTACCAGTTATACAATACCTTCAAAATGAAAATACCAGGCAAGAGGTTTCATTCAACTCAATCTACAGAACATTAGTCAGAAGCCACTGACAGTTTTATAACTGCTGGACTTGCAGGACTTTGTTAGGGAAACCTTACCCTAGAAGCCACTTACATTCCCCTCCCCTCCGCATATCATCTCTTTTAGCTCTCCCAATGCGTTTGTTCTGTTTCCTCCTTGGTTACTGCCCAAAGGGAAAAACTAACAATCAAGAAGGTTTAATTTTTAAATCGGTACAAAAGCCTTCAACCCTCTGTACTAAGGGGGAAAAAAAAATGCAAATGGAATGCTCTTGAAAAGGGTTGCACATTAAACACACATCTTACGACCCAGGCTTTTATTTACTAAGACGAGTTCTTAAATTCTATGGAGGTCAGAAGTTTAGTTAATTCAGCAAGAATAACTCTATTAACAACTCGAGCTCCTTCTTTTCACCACAGTAAACATCCACACATTCCAAATCCTGGAAAATGTGAGCCAGTTAAAAGGAGTTTGGAGCTGCCCAAGGCTCCACCTACTGTATGTGGAAAACTTCTGTGGCTATCAGTCTACCATATGAATGTACGAAAGACATCCATGGATGGATGGACCACAGTATATAAAAGTACATCGAGTTCAGGAGATTGATTTTTCAGAGAAGATAACGAAAATGGGGAGGCTTTATATATATATATACACACACACACACTACCAAATATCAACAACAATAATGAATAATAAGACATTAAAGCTCTATAAGCATATGCCCAGAGTATCAGAATTCCCTATCAACTTTATCAAGTGTTTAAACACAGTTTTGTTTTATTTTCCCTAAATAATCCCATCTTTAAGTAGAGGCTGAAGTTAAAAGTCAAAACCCAGTAAACTTTTAAGCAGAATGAAAAACAATCCAAGCCTTACAGTTGTCCCAGAAAAGTTTGTGGCTAAGTTTACATCTACCACCCAATGAGGTCACCCTGCAGGAAGTTGATCCCATCCCACTCTGGAATAAAGAAAATAATGACAAGCAATAAACTGATAGAGGCAAGTCATAGCTAAGAAACGGAAGACAGTGCTTTGCCCTAATGAATACATTATCCACGTACAAGATCTTTTTCTGTTCCTGCAAATTGGCACCTAAACTAATTAACTGTGACCTTAGTATGTCTTGAGTCCTTTTCTATACTTTTCACACCAAAATACCAGCCTAAAGCCCTTACCCATCACTTCCACTCTAGAGGAAATCTAGGGAAGGCAAACTGTGCACAACCAAAGAGAGGCAATGAGAGTGGAGTTTGTGCCCCACCTGGGCCCCCTTGTACTGCATGGAATCTCAATAGGCAAGCAAGATGCAAAAATTTTAATTCCCTCTCCTCTTATATCTCGAGTTCCTCCCAATGTGCTTGCACAGTGCTGTTTTAAATGGCCCCCAAGTTAGAAGTACAAAGAGGGAGAAGCCCCCAAACCATCACAATTTCTAAAGCCAAAAGTAAATTTTGCCACTTGCTTCCATTTGAGCAAATAAAAGAGCTCCTAGATCTATTGCTTTCATTTGCTTTCTCTGGTTCCTTCTTATATAATTAAAATCTTTTTTTTTTTTTCTTACTGATGCTGCCTGTAAACTGTTATCTAATTATGAAGTATATTAAAAAGCATATAATATTTAGTGCAATAGGCAGAAGTCAAAGATTTCTAAGAATATTTGTTTTTTATCCTAAAGCGGCATAAGTTATTTCTGCCTTCAGATAATTATATTTATACCTGTCACCTGATTTTCATTCTTCATTTTTATTCTCTCCTTTTATTCCCCAGTTTGTCACTATTTGGAATTATTTTCTCTCAACTACCTCTTTCTCAACAACTACTCCTAATGCAGTGCCCTTTTCCATCTACTCAGCTTCTCTTGCATACATTTTACTTTCTCCTCTTTAAGTTTCAATGAGTTTTAGTTTCAGAACCTTCTCGTTACCCTCATCCTTACCCTTTCTCCTCTTCCAAAAGACTGTGGTATCGCCTTCACCCCGACCAGCTAGACTAGAGGAAAATAGTTTCCCTCACGTTCTTCATTTTCCTTTGTTCCCCTGGAGTACCCTTTTCTACTACCTCATTCCCCAGTGGAGCAGTGTGGCTCTGTCCTTGGTACTTAGTGCTTAATTATCTGTTGTCTTCTATCAATTGCACAGGACATCTGAAACATTGTACTTCCTGATCACGTGCTACAGGTGTGGTCAACCATGGTCTGGGCCACGTTCAGTATGGCACACGCCTGATTTATATTTCCAATAGCAATGATAGGTTAACCCCGATCCACTGCTCTTGTACCTTGCTTCTCCTGTGATTAATGGACTGTATTTGCCAGATGGCCAGCTGAGGTGAGAGGCAGGGAAGGTGCTCAGGTCTCCAGCCGGCCAGAGAAGAGAACTGACTGGTTCAACAGGGGCTTCAGCCTTTGACCTTGGTTTCAGTAGCTCCAAGCACCAATCAGCCTCTGCCACATTATGGTAAAGGCCCTCGTTAAATGCAAGAACCCTGGCTCAATTCAGAAGGCAGACATAAACCTCAACAACACGAAAAGATCACATCAAGACAGACCGATCAGTTGGCATGCCAAGAAGAGAGAATAAACTTGACATCCCACGCCCTTTCTAATTTCCATAATACCTCTTCGGGGACAGGGTGACCCTCAGCCTGCTTCTCACCGTCCTTCATGTTAGCCCTTACAGTGGAGAACCCCTTTTAGAAACACCTGATTCATTCTGAAAGTAAAAGCAGCCATGAACAAAAAGACAAGCATATAGTTCTTATGTCAACAAAATCCAAAGAACCCCCAAACCACTTTTTTTCCTCTCTGAATACCACAGAGCAAACTCCCCTGACAGATGACATAAATGCATCACGGGAAGAGGGCACAAGGAAATATAGAAAAGGAAAATGTATTTACCTTCTTCTGTTTCATGCCACACGATCCCCTCCAAATTCACACTGGTCCCAGGTTCACAGGGCCCAAGACACTCGGGTTCTGTCACTACTCCAACTTCACAGGTATTGACACCCACAGAACGAGTCCGAACCAAAAGCTGTTCGACCGGTGCTGCAATATTGGATGAAGATGGGGGAAAGTAGGAGGGCAGAAGCTGAGGCGTGAGACTGCTGGCAATCGCTGGTGGTGGCGCTGGCACTGTAAACAGGGGGTCAACCTGAAAGACAGACAGGCTTACTGCAGTGGTGCTGCGTGCTCCACGTCTTCATAACGCAAGCTCTTTCCATCCCTTCCAAATGCCATTCCCAACGGCAATACGCTTTGCGCGTTTCAGTGGTGCCCAAATAAAGCTGAAGAGAAATGAGCATTTTATGTTTTCATGCCAAACCAGGCCAATATTGGAGCTCCAGCTTCCTGAAGGGTAGGCAGGATTTCAAAGGTGCTTCTAAATTCACCAACTGACAGACAACCTTTAGCCTCAGTGGACATTAGTAAACTATGCTTTGCGAAACTAAGATTATTTCCCACTTGTAATGAAATCTTTTTCAAAATTACATTATTTTCCAAAGGAGAAACTCCAATATATACTATGTATGCTTCATTGGACAACTAAGCACAGGAGACAGACTAAAATCATTTTCAAAGTACTTCATAACCCAAAATAAATTAAAATCATTACAAGAATATATTAACTTACTCTCTGAATATATAAAATACATAAGCTTGATAATATGCACTGAACACATTAACTGGATATTATTAGCACATATTAAGCATTAACTTCTAATTAAGTGTTCTACCTCAAAGTTTAGCAGAATTTGTAAAAATGGAGAAATAAATAGGTATGCCCAACATCAACAGAATTTGAGTTTCTCCAATGGGCAAATTCTTTAGTGGTTCAACTTGTAAACATCCCCGATGAGTCTAACCAAGACTCAGCAGCCCTCTCTTTAAATCCAGGAAAAAGAACTGACAGCCAACAGAAGGTCTTGTGGTACAACATCTCCTTTGCACCCCTATCCTGAGAAGAGTTGCAAGAAAGTTTTTCACGAAAAGTTTAGGAACCTGACCACAGTGAAACCAAAAGCTATGGGTGTGTTAAACAGGTCACCATCAAATTTCTTCATTCATTCGACCCATTTTCACAACTATTTGTAACTGCCACAGAATTGCTTTAGTTCTACTCACAGGTTATCACATGTGAAAGAGACAAATGCAAAAGCAGATCCACACCCCTGCATGCACACACTTTATGTCCTCATGTTGCACATGGACACCACCTACATACACAGAATGACAACTTGCACGTTTTATCAGTTGGGCTAGCAAATCATGGATGTAAAAAGGACAAATAGAAGGTTGTTCTGATGGCATTTCATAAAAATGCCATCATAGTATGTTGTATATATATCCCTGGTTAACCTTTGTAAGAAATCAACAGTTGTCTACAGATGTACTATCATGTAGTCTTTGTTGTTTAAAAAAATATACATATACAAAAAGAGTGTGTTTCAAGATAAGTCACATGAGGAAGTGTACTCCTAGTTAAACAGCTAAAGCAGTCATCTGTGTGAGCTCCTTGTTCATATGACTGTAGGGACTATTTCTACAGTTCGCATTTCACGAAAATGATAAACTGACGTTTACTTGCCTGAGTGATCCAAGATGCGGCAGAATAGCCCTTCATCCAACTGCATGTTAAAGAAACTTAATTTCCTGCTCTCAAAGCTGCCATAAAACTTCTTTTGCTCCATGCTTTTTATTGTTCTTCATTCTTGATCACAGAGCCCAAGAAAGGAAAGCGTTTAATAATCCCAAAACCTCAGCTGGTGATTTACGCTTTCGTGTAAATGCAGCTTAATGTGGATCAAAGTTCACACTGATAGTTCCTATTTTAAAACTGAGCTGACAAATGAAGAAAGGACTTCTGAGGGAGGGAATTTACAGGGATCCAATGCTACCTTGTAGTCTTTATTACAACTAAGATTGTGTGAGATCGGCATTGCTTTCTAGAATTTAAAAAATATATAAAAAAGACCAAGGAAAGTTACAAACTAGCTCCTGCACCTTTTTTGCATGTTTCCCAACAACCTGTTAATGTGTATAGTTAGTTATAAATTGACTGTAATTTGATACCACACATATCATCTGAAAAAAACAAAATGAAACAACAGCCTCAAACTATTCTTTATATCATTTGATCGACAGCCTAACATTAATTCCATGGCAAACAGATATAGCTTCAATGATATTAAAAAGAAAATGAAATAAAACAAAAGAGGTGAGGAGTGTGAGAAAGTATCAATTCTCTGATTTTAAAGATCAGGACAAAATCAGGCAGTGTGTGCAACACAAGTCACAAGGACAGGGAACACTGACACTAGGATTTTGGCCCTAACTCTGACACACTAATCAAACTTGTGACTTTGGAGAATCATTTATCCTCACGGAGGCCCATTTTCCTCAACAGGAAAATATATTCTTTGGTCTCCTAATATTGATAACAGATTATACCACAACAGAATGTCTAGACCAAATCCTTAGGTCAGTGTAACGGTGCTTATGAATATATTTGCATACAGATGCATACATATACACTGTTTGGGATATGTGTGTGATTCCAAAGGTCAAATTTCTAAAGAGTCTAGATGGCTTGAGGGGAGAAGCCATGGTATGCTGGGTCTCCCAGCAAGTGAAATGTACTTATTGCCATCAACACACTCCAAATGCAATCAAAAACTTTTAGTTGATGACATTTATAGGAGGACCATTGGAGTCCTGTCCCCACATGTTATAAAATGAGAAAGCTAAGGTTCAGAGAGTTTAACTATAAATATGAACTTAATCATAAACAGTCCCCCCCTTAAACTGGATAAGAAAACTCAATAGGTAATACAGTTTTAATAGTTACTCTTTGACGTACGCAAGTCACCTTTTCTTAGTTTTTCCACTGCACTGGCCTCCTCTCAGTAGCTCAAAACTACTATTCCCATAGACAAGGCTCATCACAAGCAGTGAGAGAACAGGGAAACTCCCTCCATGGGGATTTCAGAATTGGGAATAGAGAACAAGGGCCACCCACGTGGTCGACAGAGGGCCCCTCTTCCCCAGAAGTCACCAATGAGAGAAGCAGGTGGGGGAATGACAGCCACTCCCAAGAGGTGTTTTACTTGGCAGGTATGTGACTTTAAAAAAACATTCCAATTTTTTCACCAACACAAAAAATTAGGGAAATGTCTGAATTTCTACTCTCCCTTCACATAATAACTGAAAAATATGCTAAGCTGGGCCCACATTCCTCACAGCTTCAAGTACACTAACAGAGCCCCCCACCAGCCTGCAGGAACCTCTGCCTGGGCATACGCAGTGGAGCATGTGTTCCCAGCTTTCCCCTAGACCAGGGGTGGTGAACCTGTGGCACGCGTGCCCAAAGTGGCACGCGGAGCAATTATTTCGGCACGCGGAGCTGTGAATACCATTTAAAAAATTATTGTTTATACTTTTATAGACATAAAAATAATCAATACCTCTATCTCACTCGATGGGTTGGCACGCAAGTCGAGCGAGTATACTCTTATTTCATAAACTTTGTCACTCAATCGCCAAAAGGTTCACCACCTCTGCCCTAGACAATCACAGAATGTTTTAGCCATAAGGCCATCTAGCCCAACTTACTCATTCTAGAGAAGAATGTAGCCTGTATTTGTGCCAAGGCAGAAAACCATCTCTAGCGGTGACCCAGGTGGGCATGAAAGAGCAAGCAGCATCCTATAACAGAAACTTTACAATAGGGTTCAACAGACATTAGGAGACAAAAGGGTGGCTGGATATTCAGAGTCTGGACAATTCTTTCTGCCCATGAACGTCCCCAGTGGGAGATGTCCCCCCCCCCAACCAAAGCTCTATTATATATATCATGGTATCTAACACAAAGCCATGTGTACTATATGTAAAGCAGGATTTTAGAGGGTTTCAATCGTTACTTTTGCCTTATATAAAAGATCAACTCCACTGCACTGTGATTTCTCAGGTCACTGATCCCTACACTGAACCACAATTTCGCTAGCCAACGAAGCTCATTAACACAGAGGGGAACAACAGTTCTCACAAGTACTCTCTCTGGTGAGGAGGAGCATAGACTCGAGGAGGTGGGTTTCAGGTTTTTTAGGTACAAATCCTCATCCTCGTTGCTATGTGGGACCCTGAGCAAATTACCTGGCTATCCTAAGGCTCAATGTATGAGTCTGAGAAATGCGGGTAAGAATAACAATGAATAACAGTAGGTTCACAATGAAGACTCTGTGAGATAACTCATGCAAAGTGAAGGCTCAGCATAGTACTTGGTTCAGTAAACAATGGCTTTGTGGGGTGGGGTGGGGGAGTCCCCGTTCTGATAGTACAGTTCCCTAACCCTTCATGCAGCCTTACAAAGCTCCTTTTTATATCCTCCCATGTTTAACATAAATCTATAATCCCCTTCACATGCATGGGTAAGTGCTGTTAAAGTGCGTTAAAGGTGTAAGAAAAAGGGCTTAACCCTGAGGAGTTCAGCCTGGGGAAATACTGCTCCTTTCATACACTGGCATCTGGCATGTAATCCCCCTTCATTTTATAGAACGTCCTGATGAGTCTTCCACGCCTACAAAACCTCCTTGCACTAATCTCTCATGGCACCTCTTTTTTGGACACTGCTCCCCCAAAGTCTCCTTTTACTCGCCTGAACTCGATCACATATCCACCCAATAAATAATTTCTACACACCTGCTGGGGGCCAGGCACTGTGCAGCCTGCTAGCAAACCAAGAGTGGGCAAGACTGGCACTAATTGAATAAGCATATAAATACAGCAAAATCACAACTGTAATTGCAGAATCCTACCCAAGGGTCTGTCCCTGATGGTGTGAGTGCAAATAGCAGCATGAAAGGAGAGACAAGTGGTGCAAGGTCAGTCTCTGGAGAAGGAACCCAGTTCTACCTTTAGCTAAAGAAACGAGTCTCTTGATCTCTGTGGGACTCAGTGGTTTCATCTGTAAAATGGAAACAACTGCTGGCTAACGTGACTACTAAATATCATCATCCAGACAAGGTGAGCTCAGGGTCCGGTACATAGGAGCACTCAAGAAATAAAAGTCATTGCCATTGCCCATATTATGATCATTAGTACAAATATACTTGGAGACGTAAACTACAAAGAAATCAATAGGTGGTTTGGCCCTTTAAGGTCAATACTAGGAATTGCTACTTTCAGAGGCAATTCAAGAGAAGCAGTTATGAAGCCCTGTCTGGGAGGTGGGGGAGCGAAGTTCCCCAAATTGGTAATTATCAGACACACCATTTGAAAATCGTTGGGGAATTAGTAGTTTACTAATTACTAGGAACTGGACTAAAAGATGAGGCTAGAGAACTGGCCAGTTTCAGTCACTGTGCCTTTGTCACAGCTCTTTTCCGTCATCTTGATGGGATACTGGTGCAACCTATTACAGCCCCAAAGAGGAAAGCAGAAAAGCAGCCATCTCCAGTAGTGGGGGGGAAGAAAAAAAAAAAGACCCATAAGTCTAACAGCTGGTGGTGGCAGCCTGTCAAACTGAGGAAAGTTAATGTCAAGAACAGACGCGCGGCAGTCTCTCACTGTTATTTTTGCATGATTATTCCCAGGTGTTGGTGCACGCTGAGCAGTAGCCTGGCTATTTATCACTCGAGAGAGCCTAAGAGCCTGGGAGTGGGGGAGCGGGGAGAAGAGGGAGAGGCGGGGAAGGAAAGGGTATTTA